>WHYT01013182.1:29389-44575 GCA_009806455.1 Tetrax tetrax
GAGATTCAGGCTGGACATTAGGAAATATTACTTCTCGGAAAGGGTAGTCAGGCACTGGAATGCACTGCCCAGGGAGGTGGTGGAGTCACCGACCATGGGGGTGTTCAAGAAACGTTTGGATGTTGTGTTGAGGGATATGATTTAGCTGAGAAGTATTGGTGATGGTTGGACTGGATGATCTTTTAGGTCTTTTCCAATCTTGCTAATTCTGTGATTCTGTGATTCTGTAATTCAATATATAACACAGTAGTGGAGTAAAAAACATCCATGGTCATATACTCAATGATGATGATAAAATTAATTGTAACAGTACACATTCATTAAGTGAGCATTGAACACTGAATGAGGCAAGGAAAAATAGTATGTAATTATGAAATTAAAGATTATATTGTACATTTACACAGGATGCTATTACTGTTTCTGCAGTGACTACCAGCTACTGTCCACCACGACCACATATAAATGGTTATTTTCACTTTCTTTGGAGTACAAAACTGTACTCTGCAATGTACTTGGAAAATTAATTTTCACAGAATAAAAAAAAATTACAATGTAAAATTCCTCCTATGCTCTTCCCATTTTACAACATGTTATTTGTAGATTTAAAGAGCAAGTGCCCATCAGTGGCAGTGGGAGAAGTGCTGGAGATCACACCATGGTTTGAGTGTCAGGGCCCACTGAAAACTTAGGTGAGCTAAAAAAGACTTTTGCTTTCCCTCTGTCTGAATAACTTTGCCCTATAGTTGTGCTAAGCAAGTTTGATATCCTCAGAAATTTGACCCAGCTCTAAAAACTCAGATTTTTACTACATCCAAGTAATGTCAGGAGCTACCATACTACCCAAGCAGCTGGTTTGACTTCTGTCATCTCACCTCTGCTAATACTTGTCAACAACTAGGTCAACTTCAAATTAGAATTTCTTGCACAGACTAGATTAATTCTAGTTAATTCCCTGAACCAAAAATTCAAGGTCCACCAGTCAATTAAATCAAGGGCTGGATTGAGAAAGATTGTTCCCTCTTCAGTATAAAGAATATCCGTGCCTTTAAGAGCGGCAGTAAGAAATACAAAATGTCTTTGACCTCCATCCTCTGTCAAGCTGATTATGTAAATTTTTTGACCTTTAGTAAAATGCTTTCCCTCTGAAAACAAACTTATACTCTAACTAGATAGTGATATTTGATTGACCCATAAATCTTTTAAACTAAGTGTCACTCAGGATTATCTGGAGGTTAATTAGAGAAGTACATCAAGAGAGGGGTTTTTTTGGTTTGTAGTGAAACAAAATTTCCTTAAGGGGTTAAATCCATTAGATTCAAGATCATTTTTTTTCAGTCTGGAAATAGCTCTGAATTTTCACACTGTAGAGGTAACTATTTTTGATTCAGGACTGTAAACAAATAAATGAGGTTATAAATAATAGCTTATCGCCTGACTGATCCAGATTTTCATTTGTATGGTTTGGTATAGCCAATTTCAAAACAATTTGATTTAAACGGTCACTGGTGATCAGTGCTTTCTGAGTCATGGTTTTATCTTGTGTGACTGATAAAGATACTGAGTCAAAGGAAAATATGCATTGGACATATTGTATTGATTGGAGAGTTTATTTATATTTTGGAAAAATTACAACAATCAGCACTTTGCTTGTATGAACTGGAGAGCAGAAACTAGCCTTTCCCATCTTTCTGTCAAGCAATATTAATTGCTAAAATCTAATTTTATTATTTCAGTTATTTCTCAACTGAAGTTAGAGTAGATTTTCAAAATTTTTACTATGTAGCAGGAGACAAATTCTTTCAGATAGATGGCACAGATGCAAAACTTGGAGAATATCACATTGAGAGTATCAGTACTTCTATTATTTCTGTTGCTTGTGAACATTCCAGGAGCTGCAACTTTGAATTCAGAATTACTTTGTCATTGGTTGGAATACTTACAGGGCCATAACTTGCTGCTGACAGTGATATTTGGATTAATCAAATTCTCCTTTTGGACTCTTTATAATGATTAAGGGGAAATCTCTTTGAAAAAGGTATGCCTGAAATGGCAAGTATTTATATTTGGATGTTTTTCTCTCCTCACCTAGACCATCAGTTCACTGAAGAGATAAAGTGACACAGTACTTCCACTGCCAAAAAGTGCAAAGCTATTTTTTATGACCTTTTTCCAAAACAAAATATCACATGTTATTGCCAACTTAATGACACTTTAACTTTAAATTATACTTTAAAGGTCTGAAAGTTTTGCTTTGCTGGAACAACAGGGTTTTTTTTTTTTCTGTGAAGGAAGTTGAACATCAAATTTAATCACTCAGCAGCATTTTGGGGATTTTGCCTTTCAAGAAACAGTGTCTTCATCCAGGTATTTTAACTGTGTCTAGAAAAGAATATGCAGAACACCAAACCACTCTCAAATTTGTGAAAACATATGCACAACATAAAATTAATGCAAATTGGAAACTCAGATGTTACAATGCCATTGTTAGGAATGACAAAATCTTCTAAAATTTTATGCAGTTATGTTCTATAATTGTAATGTATTTTGAAACTATTTGTGCCACCCATATCTTTGGTTAATTATGATGTGATCACAGAATGGTTGAATCTGGAAGGGACCTCTGGAGTTCATCTGGTCCAATCCCTTGCCCAAGCAGGGCCATTTACAGTCAGTTGTCCAGGATAATGTCCAGACGGCTTTTCAACGTCTCCAAAGACGGAGATTCCACCACCTAGCTAGGCAACCTATGCTAGTTCTTGATCATCCTCACAGGGAAAAAGAGGGTACCTTCTGTGTTTCAGTTTGTGCCGACGGCCTTTAATCCTACCACTGGGCACCACTGAAAAAGCCCTGGCTCCATTCTCTTTGCACCCTCTCTTCAGGTATTTCTCTAGATTGATAAGTTCTCCCTGACTATCCTCTTCTCTAGGCTGAACAGTCCCAGCTTTCTCAGCCTTTCCTCTTAGGAGGAGCACTCTAGTGCCTTCATTTTCTTTGTGGCCCTTCATTGAGTCTTTCAAGTATGTCCATGTCTCATACTGGGGAGCCCAGAACCAGACATAGCACTCCAGGCGTGACTTCATCAGAGCTGAGTAGAGGGGAAGGATCACCTCCCTTGAGCTGCTGGCAACACTCCTCCTAAGGCAGCCCAGGATACCATTAGCCTTCTTTACTGCAAGGGCACATTGATGACTCATGTGATCAGTCATGTAAATCACATTTTTATCATAATGAAATCTGTTAAAGAAGAGAAAGAAAATCAAAGAAATCTCTAAACGATTGACTGAGACCATTTCTGTTAAGAAATGTCATGTGAAAACAACATAAAAATAACTTAGAAACTCTCATTATATGTGAATTTCCTTGGAGAACAAAAATCTGTTATATTTTGCAATTTGCAGGCTGTGAAGAACTACTGAAAAGAGTTTTGGAGTTGTCACAGAAAACCAGCTGCTTTTGTGAACAATAATGCTCACAAATAGTTACTTAGGACTAGCTTTCCCACCTCTCTTAACAAATTACTTTGGCTGATAGCCATCAGTTCTCCGAAAAGAAAACTTATTCTTTTACAGAGTGAAAGAATTATAAGGAAAAAAATTCAAGTCCACATTACACATGACAGCTTAATGGGTACAGTGGAAATGGAAAGCCTGACATTACTTGAGGGGAAAAAAAAAAAAAAAAAGATACAAGCCTTCATTTCCCGCCTTTACTTTACACTTGCCAACAAGGCTGAAATCTCCCCAGGAGCTACCTCTAAATCCAAGCTGCCCAGCTCTACCAAATCCAGTCCCATCCCTGGAGCTGTGAACAACATTTGTGCTGTAAGGTAAGTTAAGAATCACCTTAGCAGCTCTTTAAGTTCCTCATTCACCACAAATTGAAAAAAAAAAAAATAATGATTTACTCTGTCCAAACCGCTGACAGCAAGCAACCAGGCCCAAGACCACTTTCCTTCTTTCCGTGATCCTGAAATTGCAGGCACAGCATGATGCACAGTGTGGTGGGTCTGCAGGTCTTGACCCCTCAGCTCCTGCCCCTGAGGGGCCTTTGCTGAGGTTCACTCAACACCTCCAGCAGTCTCTGCCCCACCACACATCAATGCTTCTTCAGCACTCAGACAGAGAGGAAAAGAGCTATTGCAGCAAGAGGTAACTGTCTCTGTTTTTTAATTAAGAGCTGGTGATTTGGTGAGCCAAACTGTGATAGTTTGGTTAAAAGAAGAAGTTAAAATTTCAATGAGTCAGAGACTAAAACTTATAAAAATACCTTACAGCAAATCTGAGCTGTTATATTTTAGAATTTACTGGACAAAATTTAAATTGACCATTGCAAAAAAGTTATCCATATCCTATTTTTTTTTTTTTTTAAAAAAACCCTGTTACCTCTAGTGGTACAAAAGTTATCTTTTTATTAGCATTGATTCCCACATTTTTGTTAGCTTTAGTGTCCACAGGTTCAAAAATAAGATTAATACTTATTATATAGAATTACTTTATAGAAGAAAAACAATATTAAATATATTCTCGTAGTGAATTGACTATAACAATTTTGCATTTTTAGGAGCAACACCAGAAGGAAGAACACACATTTAAAATATCTCTGAACTAGAACTAGAATTTCTGAAAAGCTCAAAAAAAAAAAAAAGGGAACAAAAAGCTGTTTATCAGAAATCATATCTATACCAACGGATGCGTGCGTGCAATCAGGCAAAGATGTGGCAAGTAGAACAAAGTTGAACAATAAGAAAATGTTATGACAGTGCCTCTAAGTTAAGGCTTCTAGTCTTCATGCTAATATCCTCAATTTCCCAGATCAGATTAAATTTCCATTATGTATTGTGATCTTGTTTCATGATGAAAAGTGGGTACAGAGCACCACTGCTATCCCAACTGCTTTGCATCAGAGAAAATGCATTCCTACAAGGGGCTCATGTGATATATTTGAACTGAAAGATTTTATTTCTCATCCATATGTGCGTTGAGAAAACTCTTTCATTTGTTCTTCTGTGAAAACGTGCCATAAACATTTTCCATGGAAAGTAAAAATTTAAGAATCATTCTGTATTTAGGAACATTTAAGAAAAAGGAAAAATTAAAACCTTGCAATTTTATTTGAAAATAATTCTGATTTAGGAAGAGGAACTAGTAGATGAATAGCTAAATGGATACATACATATATGTATGTATGCATGCGTATACATATCTACTTATTAAAACAAACATAGGTATATCTATATGAATGTTTGTATGGGTAGACCTGTATTTTCTTGTAGATTTCTATGCATAAAGAGAGAGAAAGGAGAGCTATTTTTTTAATACTTTGCCGCGACAGTTCACTGGTTTGAGTTGTTCAGTGCTGTTATAGTAAAACTACTACCACGCAAATGAAGAGATGTGCTTTTGAAAGCATCCCTACATGGCTGCTGCAGTGGCATGCTTTAACAGCAGCTCACATTGCACAGCCATTCTTACCCTAGGGCAGTTCTAAACAGGAACATTTAGTTCTCTGCATCATTTTTTAAGCATACTTTTTCACTGGAGACCAGGCTAATCTTCTAACTAATTTCCTTCAAGCATTCTGCAGGTTTTAAACACTTATTCTCTGTGACGTAAGGTCTATTTTGGTTAACCCCAATTGAAATGTTCAGTTTTATTACTTGTTTCTCTGTGGACTCTATTAAATTAGTATTTTACTGTGTCACAAACTTCAAAAAACATATTCTGCCAATATGTATTTGACTAAAGTTTTAATGTTGTGAGGGCAAATTTAAGGCATGATTTAAGTAATTCACTACAAGTCACATAGAAGAAATGTGTCAAAGAAGTCTATGCCCACACCACCTGGTCATTATTCAGTGTCTTGATCACTGTACAGTCTCCTGGTGAGTCATGGGTAGCCTGGATCCAGCAAGCAACAGAATTATTCAGGTGCTTAAAACTGTGCACAAGATGAAGTACATTGCTAGATCAAAGGCTTAATGTGCTTACCAATTTATGGACGGAATAGTAGGGAGGCTAGGTATGGGTCAAGGAGAAAGGAGAATCTTCATGACAAGGTACGTATGTGTGATCCTGAGTGTGATACAGTAATTGATCCTGAATCATTAAGAACAAAAAGGAGCTACAGCTAAATTCACTGTGCAAGAAGTCCTACTGCTTGAGATTTTATTTTTCTTCCTTTTTTTTTTTTTTCTGTTGAGCTCAGTGAACTTTCTGCTACAATTTTAGACATACATATTACTCTTACACTCCACGGGAACAATTAAATTTGATTATGCCATTTGTATCCCCACATAAGTGGTATAAATCTCTATCTTTTTATCTTGGAAACTAGAGGTAATTAAATTTGTAGTAAAGAAAGAATTAATTCATCTTAATTGTTGCAAGTTATTGCTAGAGACTGGTATGAATGGCATAGACACAAGTGGAAATTAAAATGTTGCAGAAAATAGAACACAGCAGTAGATGTGGCTTCACAATCCATCTCAATGGTGCTGGGATATCTTCAGAATATAGAGAAAAAGGCCTATAACAACTGTTCCAACTCTTCCATCTTCACTTTACAGGGATTTTTCCCAATTGCAACACAATGAGATATTGCCAGGATAAGAGTAATGCAAGGCATAAGTTTTGTAATGAACTTTGATAAACTGCTTTTATTTGAAAATAAAAGTAAAGCACAAAAGGAATTTATTTTTTCTAAATCTCTATAAAGTGCTGCTGAAACCTATTTGAATCTCATTGAACTTGATGGAAAATAAAATAAGCACTAGGAAAATGAAAGGGAAAGAGGCCAGATCTTGAACTATTTTAAACTGAAATATTTTATATTTTCCAAAATTGTATTGTACAAATATTATCTAATGTCTTTTCTCCCTTGTGAAATGCAGACCACTGTTCTGCATAACCTAGAATTTAAAAAGGACAGTTTGGATGTTCTCAGTGAAATGACTTTTTAAAGTTAATCACACTGAACAAAAGTGACTTATACTAGCAAAATCTGAAGTACTTTTCAAAATAATTATGGTAATGATAAGAACAATAACTAATTGAAATAATTTGCGAGGTTATATACAAATAATGCTGATTTGTGAATGCCGTAACTTAGTAGTAAACAGAAATTGAAATAAGTAGAACTTGAGATAGGTAGATCATTGATAAAAAGATGATTTGGTGCTGAGATATCCAGAAAATGTATTCTAAATTCAGAAATATTTGATGGTATTGGGTTGATGAATACTTCTTGGAAGGTGTTATTTTATGTATTTTCCTAACTAGTAATGAAAAAGAGGAAAATGATTGTGAGGAATAAATAGGTAAAACTACTTACCAGTAGCTAAGAAGCTCAAGTTGAAGGAATTTAGATGGTATTCTGTATTGATTAATTGCTATCAAGCCAATGAACTTGAATGACAAGTACCAGATATCTCTTTTTTATTTTCTTTTTTTTTTTTTTTTTTTTTTTTTTTGGCCTATTTGTGCATTTGTGACTGTTTGTTAATATTTCCATGTAAAAATCAGACACTTGTATGCTTAAAAAGACTTCTAGGAATCATTTTAACCTATGGATTTCCAACATGTGTACATAAAATAACACAAAAAAGTACACAAACTCACTAAGAAACTGAGTTTTTGCATGTATACATAGATTCCAGAGACTATTCATGGTTTCAGAAAGGGAATTTCCTGTTTACAGAATATATTCATTCAGGAACCTAAATAATGTGATCTCATTGCTCAATGCTGTCTGAAATGGTGACATCATTTATGTAACAGGATTGGAACAGAGCAAATACTAGCCCATCATGGGGAAAGACTGTAATTTTATACATGATGGTATAGGTTGCAAGAATTTTTTTTTTCACTAAGTTACGGATCTGAAAATATGTACCAGAGGTGACATCTTTTGTATTATTGAAAGGAGTCTTGAGTCCTTTTTCTCCAATTAGCCGTCACTCTTAATTGTACTTCATAGAATCATAGAATGGTTAGGGTTGGAAGGGACCTTCAAAGGTCATCTAGTCCAAACCTCCTGCAAGAAGCAGGGAGATCTCTGAATAGATCAGGTTGCTCAGAGTCTCATTCAACCTGGCCTTGAACATTTCCAGGGATGGGGCTTCCACCACCTCTCTGGGCAACCTGCCCAGTGTTCTACAACACTCATTGTAAAAAATTTCTTTCTAATATTTAATCTAAATCTACCTCCCTCTAATCCGAAACCATTACCCCTCGTCCTTTCACAACAGGCCCTACTGAACAGCCTGTCCCCATCTTTCTTGTAGGCCCCCTTGAGGTACTGGAAGACCACTACAGGGTCTCCCCAGAGCTTCCTCTTCTCCAGGCTGAACAGCCCCAACTCTCTCAGCCTGTCCTCATAGGAGAGGTGCTCCAGCCCTCTGATCATCTTCATGGCCCTCCTCTGGAGCCTCTCCAACTGGTCCATGTCCTTCTTATGTTGGGGGCTCCAGAACCGGACACAGTACTCCAGGTGGGGTCTCACCAGGGCAGAGTAAAGGGCGAGAATCACCTCCCTCGACCTGCTGGCCACGCTCCTCTTAATGCGGTTGGCCTTCTGGGCCACAAGAGCACATTGCTGGCTCATGTTGAGCTTCTCGTCCACCAGCACTCCCAAGTCCTTCTCCTCCGGGCTGCTCTCAATCCATTCTCCGCCCAGCCTGTATTTGTGCCTGGGATTGCCCCAACCCACATGCAGGACCTTGCACTTGGCCTGGTTGAACTTCATGTAGATGATGATAACGTTGGTGCAGCTAGTGACCAATACTAAGGAAGACTTTGGCTAAGCCATCTTTCTAGTAGTGCAAAGCATGTATGTATATATACTCCATCTGGTTTGGGGAGGGGGATTTTGTTTGTTTTGTTTTGGGTTTTTTTTTTTTTAAATTTAGTAAATGTACTCTATTAATTTGATTATTTTTTTAAAAAATATAAGTATGTAAAACTGGATGTGGCTGTAAACAAAGCATGATTTTAGGAGACTTTGAATGACTTTGGCTCTTACTGACATCTGAAAATTATATCACTCCTTTGAATGCATGATCCTGAACATCTGACTCTGGAAATCTGAACTTAAATTAACATAAATAAGATTTAGCATATGTTATGTCTGAATTCTAAATGGTCCTTCTGTGTGAGGAAAACAACATTTTAAAATGTGAATGTCTGTCTTCTGAGAAGATGTATTAAATCTTTAAGATTTCCCATTTCCCATGAGAATAAGCATACTATACTTCCACCAGAAATGTGATGCCATGCACAATCATGACATCATATAATTGTGCACATAAATGTCTGTCAGGACTTAAATGACAATTATAACAGTCATTTGTGCCCCTTTTGGTTTCCGTATCTGTATTTTTAACCCAAATTTTGGGAAAAAAAAAATCATCTAAATAAGGCCTTGAACATACCTAAACACTCAAGCACCATCTTCTAATATTCAAAACTGCACAAACAACAACTGTAGAAGGTATGTAGTTAGACACATTTAATTCCTCAGTACTGATGAATTTTCCTCATCAGCTACTAACACAGCTCAATTTGGTGTTTTGTGCCCGCTGATAAAGTCTCACCAGGTTGGTGAGGTGCTGTCATTCTATGTAAGTGGGACTTTTCAAGTGTCAAATTTTTAAGCACTTTATGTTTAAACAGCAACCTATGCTGAAGTGTTAATGGAGTCAGACTGAAAATGTAGTAAATAAGCTATGTTTTCAGTAAAAGTCCTGAACAAAATGACATATTCTATATATTCAGGTCAGTAGCTTCACTGTTTCACAGTGATTTGCCTATTGTTTTCATTCTTTCTCCATCAGAAATACCCAACTTTTTCAGAAAAACTTTGATTCATCTGTAAAAATTAATGCTACTTTCTTGACCGCAAGCTGTCTGAACCTTCTTAGATTCAACACACTAGGAAACTTTTCATAGCAAAAAGAGAGATAACATTTGTTAGAAAAATTATTTGAGATATGCAGTAACACTCCTGATCAAACAGAAAGAAAGGAGAGTGAGAGAGAAGCTGCAGAATAACAAACAGACCTGTGGACAGTGCTTGTCTTCACTACCTGGTGCTGTAGTTTAGCCCGCTTCAGACCAAATTACACAGTCTGTCGCTCATTCACCCCACTCTCCAAGAGAATACGGACAGATAATATAACAAAAAAAAGGTTCGCGGTTTGAGATAAGGACAGGGAAAGATCCTTAAAGCTACTGTTAGGGGCAAAACAGACTCAACTTGGGGAAAACTGTTTACTAAAAACCAAAGCAAGATAATGAGAAAGAGAACAAATAACTTCCCCCTACCCTTCCCTCTTCCTGGGCTTAACATTATCTCTAGCTCCTTCCCACCTTGCGCAGTACAGGGGGGAACAGAGAATGGGGATCATGGTCAGTTCATCACTTGTTGCTTTAGGCCACTCCTTCTTCCTCTGGGGAAGAATTCCTCCCATTCATCCCCTATGCATCCCCTGCTCCAGCCTGGGGTTCCTCCCATGGGCTACAATCCTTCATGAACTGCTCTGGCGAGGGTCAATTTCCCACAGGGTGTAGTCCCTCCAGAACAACTGCCACAGCGGGCCGTCCACGGGCCACAGCCTCCTTCAGGCCTCCACCTACTCCAACGTGGGGTCCTCCCCGGGCTGCAGGTGAACAACCTGCTCCGCCATGGGCTGCACCTCGGGCTGAAGGGGAATCTCTGCCGGGAGCAGCAGCTCTGCTCCCCCTCCTTCTGCACTGACCTTGGCGTCTGCAGCCGTTCCTCTCACAAGAAATTCTTCACAACCGGCTCAGGCAGACGCCTCTCAGGTTCTCCTCACATCTCATCTCCTCTCCACTTCTTGCACCCGGGCCAAGCTAAGTTGGGCTCAGACGGCTGCCTGGTAAGAGGCCAGAAGGTGAGGGCTGCAAAGCCCTCCTCACGCCTCCACCTCTCTGCTCCTGCTTCTTCCCATCATCACTTCTTCTCTTTTTTTTTTTTTTCCTTTTTTTCCCCTTCTTAAATATGTTGTTGCAGAGGTTGTTATTAAGGAACATTCTGCTACCAATTGGCTTGGCCCTGGCCAGCAGTGGGTCTGCCCTAGGCCCAGCTGAGTCCACCGGACAGAGTGGAAGCAGCCTCTAGATGCTTCTTACAGAAGCTGCCACTGTAGGCCCCTCTTCACTAAATAAAACCAGGACACCTGGTTAGTTCATTCTTGAAGATTCCTACATTGTGCATGACCCAGAACTGGCTTCTTGCAGCTATTTTAACATGTCCAGAGTTCGTCAGGCTTGCTCATCCAGTATCAAAAATGAAATAACGTGAAGCAAGACTGCAATCCCAGGCTCTTCAGGATAACAAAGCAGGCTTTCTTACCTGTAAGTTATAACCTCTCTTGTCTGCATCATATAAGGACCTGACCTCTTTCCCATCAACATCTAATTTTTTTACTTTGCTTGAATACTCCTACTGTCTTGTGCCTGTAAGATTTAGGAACTGTAGGCTCTAAAGAGAAGCAGATAGAATGGGAGACTGTAAGCTGCTTAGTGATAAGCAGAGAACATGACAACGTTTTTGCTGATTTAATGTCAAACATTTATTTGCTGTTTCTTGGAGTGTGTTTCTAAACTCACTGATTCCACTAGATTGGCTACAAGATGAGAATTTCAGTGGCCTGGGAAGATTCCTGGGAAAAAAAAGATCAAAGAAAAAGCCATCCACACATAACAGTGAAGTCTCCCTTTCCAAAACACTTTCTCTATGAAGCCAGATGCCATGGTTTCACCTTTCCCTCTTGTTTCTCCTCTGCTTTCCATTTGTCATTTCACTTTATTTTCTCTCCACAAATCTCTCCATCTGCTGCTTCCAGAATAAGCAGGCAGCCATGTGGTTGTCCAGTATGATATCTGATGCAAAAATTATTTTCCAAGTCAGTAACCCACTTCCCTATGTGCAAAAATCCTTCTGTATATGGTATCCTCTCAGTGTCCTGCTTCAGGAAACCTCCTACAGTGCAGAGATATACCAGCTTACCAACTTCCTCCAAAACACAGTCAAAGTGTTGGTTCAGAAAACTCATAATGTGTAAAAGCAAGCATCCACCTGACAGTCCTTCCTGGAGTACTGCTTCAGTTCTTTATGCTTTTTCCTGCACTCTCATGCCCCCTAATCTTACCATTCCACTAATAAATGAACAATAAATATCAATGGGGCACAGATTTTGTTCTGCATTGCACTTACAGTCTACTGTCTGTGGCCCTGACCTTGACAATCCTTTAGAGCTATCTAAGGCTCTATCCAGGGATGAGTACTACTGCTTCTGCCCTGCATCTCATCCTTTCTACTGGCTCCATAGCCTGCGACTGTTCCTCTCCTGGGGAAGGGCAGAGATGCCCATGTCGATGGAGCAGTTATCCCCGTCAGCCAGGAGCAGCATTCACGTACACATGACTTCTCTACTCAGAAGTAGATGTATTAGAGCTGGTTCCTTCTTACAGAAATAATGCACTTTTTTAACATGCCAAAAGAAATTTACTGCTCTCCACTATAAAACATTTAAGAAGTGAAGTGCAAGCAAGCAGGCACTTGGCTAGGATTCAGACTGATAAGCTGGTCTATACATCATCACACCAGTCTAGGGACTGTCTGCTCCACTGAGAGATTACCAAATGTGAGAAAAGATTTGCAGACTAGCAAATCCATCTGACTATACAAGGTTTGATAAGTTAGGGTCCACAGGGAAAAATGTTTTGTGTATTGGGGCTGCTTACTGGGGCAAATTCATTTAGGGCATAATCCTGCCACAAATGATTGAAGGACAAGTTGCTCTGTCTTGGGCAATCTGAAAGTTGTCAGAGCCCACAAAAAATTAAAAGACATCTACAGACCTTCTCCTGGCTTTGGCCAAGCATGGATTGCTGTGAGAAAGAAAGGGATCATAATATATGTTTTGCTCACCTTTAGAGTCAAATAAGAAACAAAGAGTGCTGCTTTACGACTAAGATGATGTACATTAAACAAAAGGAAGGATCGCTACTGTCTCTTGCTGTAAAGTTCCAGGACTTAAATCCAGACCATGACATTTCTACCTGTGGATCTATAAAACAGGCCCAGTATCAGAGTCTATGAATGAAGACAGGATAACCTTTCCAATGTAAGAATATGTATGACCACATATATCTGCAGGGATGTACATATAAAACATATTCATACGTGTGAGTTATACATTAATATACATACTCGTATGCATATAGATAGACACACACACAGACACCACCACCCTGCTCCACTCAATTTCTTGCTTTTACCTGATGTACTATTTAATTATTTCAAAGAACATAACTCTTCTAGTCATTCTGAAGTCTGTTAATTTTTGGAACTTTTTACCCTCTGATAATACATGTGCAGATCTCATTGGCAGAGAGTTAGAATTTGCTACCCATAGACCATGTGCTTGCCTGAAGATGATAAATTCTAAGAGAAAGCAGTTTTCAACAAGGCCAAGTGCAAGGTCATGCACATTGGTCAAAGCAATTCTCAACACCAATTACTGACTGGGGGATGAATAGATTGGGGGAAGCCTTGCAGATACATGGGATACTGGGGGATTAAATACTGGATATGAGCTGGCAATGTGCACAGAAAGAAACGTGGCAAATAGGTCAAGGGAGGTGATTGTACCCCTCTACTCTACTCTCATGAGACCCCACCTGGAGTACTATGCCAAGCTGTGGGGTCTGCAGCACAAGAACAACATAGAACTGATTGAGTGGATCCAGAAGAGGGTCGTTAAAATGATCAGAGGGCCGGAGCACCTCTGCTCAGAAGAAAGCCAGAGAAAGTCAAGGTTGTTCAGCCTCCAGAACCAAAGGTTCTGGGGAGACCTTTTCGCAGCCTCTTAGTACATAAAGGGGGCTTATAAGAAAAACGGATAGAGACATTTTACCAAGGTCTGTAGTAACAAGACAAAGTGGAATGATTTTAAACTAAAAGAGTTTTTATAATGAAGGTGGTGAGACACTGGAACAGGTTGCCTAGAGAAGCTCTGGATGTTCTACCGTTGGCAGTGTCCAAGTTGGTTTGGATGGGGCTTTGAGCGATGTGATCTAGTGAAAGATGTCCCTGCCCATAGCAGGGGGCTTGGACTAGATGATTTTTAGAGGTCCCTTTGAATCAACACAATGTTATGATTCAATGATTTTTTAAAAATTATTAAACATCAAGAAAAAATGAGCTTTTCTTTTAAAGTTGAAAACATATGGCGTCTCTAATGTCTTTAATAGGAGAGTTCCAATTTTTTTTTTGGTCTCCTGTTTTACCTACTTCCTTTTTCTCCCCTCCTACTCTTTCCATATTTTCTTTGTTATTATTTATTTGTGAAAGGAACCTACATACCTTAACTATTGTGATAGTCACTGTACAAAAAGGAAACAAATAGTAAAGTTTTATACACAGATTTGATAAAATAAGAGAGAATGTGAAAGTAGAATGTTGCATCTGTGCTACAGATTAAGCCCTTTCTCAACATGTAGATGGCATGGAGCAGTGTTCTGCACAAGAGCTAAAAGCTATTTCCTTTTTAAGACTTTTTGACATACTCAAGAGAAGCCATCAGATCATGGCCTGGAATCATAGCTTCCCAAACAGCTTCCTGGCAGAAGTGTGTGGATGTCCATGGAGCAGTAGCTACACTTGGATTAGACAATTACTAACCTCAACTAACTGTTTTGAATTTAGCTTGTGTACCCTTATGCTGCAGTGCAGTCACAGAATCATAGACAAAGAGAAGCTAAAGCTCCTCAAAACCAAAACAAAGTAAAAAAAACAGAAGTAGGAGACTGCAGAATTGTGTAAATACGATATGTTTGAAAGCAAAATGGCTCTGAGTCCTAATCCATGACTACATATGAAACTTGGCATAACTTCTATTCTGACCATTTAATGAACTTCTTAACTTAAAGCCACCTTCCTTTTCTCAATTCTCAGGTATTTCCAGGACTTCTTCTTTTGTCATTCCAACTTTTCTTGTTCTTATATTCATTGTGATATGCTAGTCTATCTAGATCAGTGTGCTTGTCATCTTGACGGATGCTTTACAGAGATGTTTACTGAAGCCCACATATTGCTTTTCTACCTTTAGCATGCAGTCTTTGATTTAGATTAGGTGGACTCACTGGGATTACTGGATGT
>WHYT01013182.1:57256-78389 GCA_009806455.1 Tetrax tetrax
TTTTTTTTTTTTTTTTTTTTTTTTTTTTTTTTTTTTTTTTTAATATTACCGTTGCTAATCTAAGTAAGAAAAAAGTGGAAATTGAAAACAAGGCAACTTAAAAAAAGTGTCATCATAGGCTAGCTGACATTGGCTTTTGTTCTTGTGGAAAACCTTACTTAATTTTCTGAAGCAGAATTTATATGAGGAGCCATCCAAATATATTTTAAATTTTGTTGAACTCAAAACCCCTTCATTAATCTTTGCACCTTTATTTCCCTGAGAAGGGCTATAAATCACTGTATTGTATTGTTACTATTCAAGAAAGATGCTTTACTTTAAGGTATATAATTCATCATAGAATGGTTGTTCATGCATAACTGTCTCTCCTGGACAAAAAGAAAAAATCAAGTAAAAAACAATTGTAGATTAATTACAATGATTTTAAAGGACTATCAAATGCCATCTTTAGCACAAATTAGAGAGGTGCTACTTCTTAACAGAGCAATTCCTTTTTGTCACGGGAAAATATTTGTTAGTTTATTTTGGCAAATAAATTTGCTGATCATCATCTCTACTATTCAAAGCAAACTAGATAGACTCAAAATGTAGTGATAGAGCTAGGCTACTCTCTGATATAAAAAAAAATGCTACACCAACTGGAAATCTTTGGGTTTTTTTCTTTGCAAAAATCTTTCACTTGGAAGTGCTAGGGAAAAATCCTACTGACTTACATTACAGACTACAAGCTATATGTGAGCTGAGAAGTATTTATTGACTTCAGAAGCATTTTTAAACCTTTTTCCTTGATAAAAGTTCTACATGCATGCAAAATCTGTGTGGTGCATGAAAACTACAAAGGATACCTTAAAGAAGGCCTACAATGATTGATAGACAGACATATTGTGGAAACTTCCCCTTCTCCCTGTGGTTATTGATATAGAGTTCTGCTCCATCAAAGAAGAGGAAGTAAATGTCATTACAAATATCAGTTTATTAACAAGGTGCTTTCTGGGCATCATTTGCCGCAGTCACTTAAGAACACACTAAAGCCTGGACTTCATGTGATCAAAATTTCTAGATGTGGTTACTCAAGTGTTATGAATCACAGATATACTGTATATTTTCAAGGATAGTCAATAGGGAATGTCTATTTTAATCCTTTCTTTTGAAGACAAATATGCCCTTGGAGTTTCTGCTGCTGATTCAATGATGCTGTCTAATTGACAATTTAAGATTTGCACGTGCTTTGCCTCTGTACCTAATCCCCAAGCCGTATTTGTGCTTCCTGTAAGTCATAAGCAGGCCAAGGACATTAAGGTCTTAGAGTTTCAATAGCCTGTGGGAGTCTTTTGATATACACTAGTCTCTTCATATCCAAAAATTTCATTGGCAATGACACTTAGAAATATCTTTGTTTTCTGGTGGGCTAAGCAATGTTCTTCCTTTTGTGGAAGAAAAATGACACTGTAAATCAGTCAAATGTGTTCAGAGTAAGAATTCAGTCTCGCTGGCACTGTGGTACTGAAGCATGTGTCATGATTTCAGACTTCTGTAGTGACCTCATGTATTTTTTTTTTATCTTAAAGATGACAAAGAAGCTGATTTTGGAAACTACTTATTAAAAAAATTATTATTATTTTTCATGTTAAAGTTTATTTATGCAAATAACTGTGGCTTAATTTTTAGCACATCAGTGTCTAGTTGTAGGTTTTCCTACAGTTAAACTATTTTTGTAGTAATAGTTTGTAAAATTCACCATAAACAGATAGACATTTTAGATCTCCTGCTCAAATCAATAGAAAAACTTACCCCCATCATAAAGACTCTGAAATACAACATGGAACAGCGAAAAGAAAGATATTTTAGACTTTTTAATAATGACTCCTTGTGGTACAGCTATCAACAACACTATTGTAGAAAGGAATTAAAAAAAAATTCCCAATGTACTGTAGCAAAGGTGTAAATTTTTTTTTTTTAAAAAACATCCCTACATTTGGACTGAAGTACAGACTAGTGCATTTGATCTTTGAATAAGATATATGAACGGATCCCAGTAGATCTGCTCTTGACTCAACTACAATTTTCAGCTACGGGATTTTTGTAAGTGTCATTTTGTCAAGGAAAGGCCACAAAACATGACTTGCAGTAGAAGTGGAGAGCGGTGTGTTTACTGACAGGTCCAGAACTAGCTCTTACAGAAGGTCTTTTACAAGTTTGTGAAGGGTTTATTGCACACAGGTATGTGGAAGAGTGAGGGATGGATTGTGCATGTTTAAATATCTGAGAGAAGCTGTTTCCTGATACTCTGAAAGTATGACTGGTTGTGCTCTGTGCTCTGCTATAGCATTTCTTGTGGCTCTATAAAGCATTAAGAAGAAACTAAAAGACCATATCTATACAATTACAATTTGTAAAGCTAAGGTACATACTTTGATACCAGAATTACTTGTTTTTTTTTCACTGAATTCACAACAATAGGAAAAATCAAAATATTGACTGTAAATGCTTAACTTTAGGTGCGCTTTAATTTGAACAGGCAACTAAGAGTAGAAGCATTTAAAATAATTCTGCTGATTTCAGTGAGAATTTTTCTGAGAGAATTTATTCTTTTAACTTCCATAGAAAAAAAGAAGTGTCTTCCAGAAGAGGGGAAGCAAAGCATGTAATAAATGCAGGTATCTGTGTGGATGTGTGAACATTCACTTCTTTCTGAAAAGTAAGATGGTCACAGCATCCTTCTTTTCCTGACAATCAGGAGGTATCATAGAATCACAGAATAGTTAGGATTGGAAGGGACCTTTAAAGGTCATCTAGTCCAACGCCCGTGCAAGAAGCAGGGACATCTCCAACTAGATCAGGTTGCTCAGAGCCTCATCCAACCTGGCCCTGAATGTTTCCAGAGATGGGGCATCCACCACCTCTCTGGGTAATCTGTTCCAGCGTTCCACCACCCTCAATGTAAAAATTAATTTCCTTGTGTCCAGTCTGAATCTACCTCCTTCTAGTTTAAAACCATTACCCCTCGTGCTATCACAACAGGTCCTGCAAAATAGTTTCTCCCCATCTTCCTTATAAGTCCCCTTTAGGTGCTGGAAGGCTACTATAAGGTCTCCTTGAAATAATCTCAAGCTAAAAAACACCAATTCTCTCAGCCTGTCCCCATAGGAGAGGTGCTCCATCATGTACTCCCTCATC
Organism: Tetrax tetrax; assembly: GCA_009806455.1. NCBI lineage: Eukaryota > Metazoa > Chordata > Aves > Otidiformes > Otididae > Tetrax > Tetrax tetrax. The sequence continues at coordinate 60,434 of WHYT01013182.1, forward strand.
TCTACACATTTTCTCAGCAAAGAATACACTTGCTCCTAACCCCAATTTCCAAACTCTTTGACAAACTTAAGTGACAGTCATACATAGGTATCAAGTTGTGGTCAAACACATAGTCGGTAGAGAACTCAAATAATGTCTTCAGTCTTGCTATATTGTGTGTCCAAGAAGGTGGAGACTCATTTCAGGTTAGTCATTATGAAATAGGTGGATGGTATGTGCTACAATCTTCTTCTAGCCTCTATTTTTGATGAATGTATACGTGCATCAAGAAAATGCATTATACCACTAAAAATTGTGAAATGAATCCACTTTGGACATAGCTGTCCTGCTATCAGATTATCAAATGTTTTTTGTTGCTGGCTTCATCCTGAAACTCAGCTTAGAGACGGATAACATTAGGTCATATGAATGTCACCCGGAGTTTTCGGGAGCAGATGTGTCACAAAACCTCCCCAAAACTATGTTCTGTTCTACTGCTATGTCTTTTTTTGTTCTTTAGTTGTGGTAAGTGTTTGCCTACTGCAGCTGAAAGCTCAGTCCTACAAGTTGTCCTAATTTCTCTGAAGGTGGAAAAGATATTTATCAAACCAAGGAATAATAATTCTTGCAGAAAATGTTATTTACCATCCATTTGCTATTGTCCACAAAACAAATATTGTCATTTCTTTGGAGTGCATAAGGAATATGTATTTGGAGCAGTGCACTATGATTTAGCTATCCAAATCCCATTAATGTCAGTGGGAGTCATGCTGCTAAATCTCTGCATACATTTTGGGAAAAGTACAGCTGATTTTCTAATGCTGTACTTTCTCACGCAGGCTGAGGAACTTTGGTGCTGAGAGTGTAATTCAAAAACTGTATGGTCCTCTAGAACACCATTAAGTCTCCAGGTCACACCTGTCATAAGAAGGTTCTGAAAGCAAATAGGTATTATGTGAGCAAGAAACAGAGGCATGTTTTTCTTTGCTTTGAAAGTACAAAGCAAATCAAATGCATTTTGTTTTTTCATCATATCTTTAAGAGTTCAATGCAAACTTCATAGAAATATTATCTGAAAAATGTATTGGACATACCTGAGAATGGGCAAGAATTATTATTACCACTGTCTAGATAGAGAAACAAAAGCAGAAAAATGAAATGACTTGCTGAGAGCTTCCTAGCAAATCATTATTAGAGAAAGGATTAGGAAACTACCTTCCAACAGTCACTTTCTAATTTCTTCAAGCCTGACTGTTCCTCATTTGTAATTTAAAAATAATATGGTCCAGTCTTACGGAAACTTACTAGTGAGTATAATATTTTTGTGTAGCAGTTCCAGCTTTCTCCCTCTGTGAATCAGTGCACAAGATATTTCAGCTGGAACTATTTACCTGTGAATGAAAAACTAAGGAAAAACAGGTATTGACTGCCTTTAAGACAAACCACAAGATGCAGTGACCCAAGAGATACTCACTGACAGATGTGAATATGTCATATTCATTATATTAGCAATTTAAAGCAAAAATGTTGTTCTCGATGGCAGACTCGAGAAACAAACAAACAAAAAATACCAGAAGAAAAAAAACCCTGCATGATATATACCTTGTAGTTTGCAGGCATGCACTCAGCATTTATCTGTAAAAGTTTCTGTCAAACCTAGTTACTATTTCTTTCTACTTGTCCTTCAGTTGACCTTAGAACTCCAGTATGGAAAACAAGTGTACATCATGATCCATCTAATACACTTACAAGGTTAGCTGAAACTTTCCAATATCTTCCCTCCACCTTCTGTGTCATTTTAGAGGAGTAAATCGTCAAAGCCACATTTGTTGCTTTTGTTTAGTGGGGGGAGCTACGTTGGCAGCTTCTGCAAGAAGCAGAAGTTTAGCCTTTGTCTGGTAGACTTGGCTGGGTCTAGGATGGACCCGGTGCTGGCCAGGGCTAGGCCACTTGGTGACAGAATGTTCAGTGATAATGCCTCTCTGATAACGTATTTAAAAAAAAAGAAAAATAAAAAATAAAAAAGAAGAAGAGGAGGCAGAGAGGGGGAGGTGCGAGCCTTGAGGGCCTTGCAGCCCTCACCCTCTGGCCTCCTGCTGGGCGGCCATCTGGGCCCAACTCAGCCCAGCCTGGCTGCAAGAAGTGGAGAGGAGATGAGATGTGAGGAGAACCTGAGAGGCGTCTGCCTGAGCCGGTTGTGAAGAATTTCTTGTGAGAGGAATGGCTGCAGACGCCAAGGTCAGTGCAAAAGGAGGGGGAGCAGTGCTGCTGCTCCCGGCAGAGATTCCCCTGCAGCCCGAGGTGCAGCCCATGGTGAGGCCGGCTGTGCCCCTGCAGCCCATGGAGGCCCCGCAGGAGCAGGGATCCACCTGCAGCCCGGGGAGGGCCCCACGCTGGGGCAGGCGGAGGCCTGAAGGAGGCTGTGGCCCGTGGAGGGCCCACACTGAGGTAGCTGTTCTGGAGGGACTGCACCCCGTGGAAAAAACAACCCCCACTGGAGCAGTTTCATGAAGAACTGTAGCCTGTGGGAGGGACCCCAGGCTGGAGCAGGGGAGGAATGTGAGGAGTTCATTCCGCAAGGAGGAAGGAGCGGCATGAAGTGACAAGTGATGAACTGACCATAACCCCTATTCCCTCTTCCACCCTGTGCCGCTTGGAGGGGGAAGGAGGTAGAGATTATGTTAAGCCTGGGAATAGGGAGTGGTGGGGGGAGGTTATCTTATTCTCTTTCTCATTATCCTGCTTTAATTTTAATAATAAACAAATAGCTTTCCCCAAGTCGAGTCTGTTTTGCCCAAAACAGTGACTTTAAGGATCTCTCCCTGTCCTTGTCTCAAACTGTGAACCTTTTTTCTTATATTATCACTCCCTATTCCCTTGGAGGGTGGGGGGAGTGAGCGAGAGTCTGTGTAATTTGGTCCCGAGTGGGGCTAATCCATGATTGAGGCCCACAGAGGAGCAGGGATCCACCTGCAGCCCGTGGAGGACCCCACGTCAGGGCAGGCGGATGCCCAAAAGAGACTGTGGCCCATGGAGGGCCTGTGCTGACAGCTGTTCTGGGGGGACCCCGTAGAAAAATGATGCACTGTAGAACAGTTTGTGAGGGACTGTAGGGAGGGACCCCAGTCTGGGAGGAATGTGAGGACCCCCAGCAGGGGAGGAATGTGAGGAGTTCTTCCCCTGAGGAGGAAGAAGCAGCATAAAGCGACATGTGATGGACTGACTGTAACCCCCATTCCCTATTCCCCCATGTGCCACTCAAGGAGAGGGAAGGAGGTTGAGATAATCGAAATGCAGTTAAGCCCAGTGTCATGTTCAGCCCCGATCGGGACCAGACTACGCAGTCTCTCTCTCACTCCCCCCACCCTCCGAGAGAACAGGGGGAGATAATATAAGAAAAATGGCTCAAGATTCCAGGTAAGAACAGGGAGAAATCCTTAAAGTTACTGTCACGGGCAAAACCAGACATGACTTGGGGAAAACTATTCATTTATTACTAAAACTAGCAGGATAATGAGACAGAGAAGCAAGATAAACCTCCTCCACCCGTCCCTCTTCCTTAACATTATCTCTACTACTTCCCCCACGCCCCCCAAGTGGCACAGTGGGGAAGAGGGAATGGGAGTTGCGGTCAGTTCATCACGTGTTGTTTTAAGCTGCTGCTTCACAGTTGGGGGAAGAACTCCTCATATTCCTCCCCTGCTCCAGTGTGGGGTCCCACCCATACACCACAGTCCTTCATTAAACTGCTCCGGCGTGGGTCCTCTCCTCCACGGAGTGCAGTCTCTCCAGAACAGCTGTCCCAGCAGGCTCTCCACGGGCCACAGCCGCATTCAGGCATCCGCCTCCCTGGTGCAGGGTCCTTCACGGGCTCCAAGTGGATCCCTGCTCCTCCGTGGACCTCCATGGGCTGCAGGGGGACAACCTGCTCCACCATGGTCGTCACCACAGGCTGCAGGGGAATCTTGTCCAGGAGCCACATTACTGCTCCCCCTCCTTCTTCACTGACCTTGGTGTCTGCAGCTGTTTCTCTCACAAGAAAAGTTCTTCAGAACGGGCTGGCAGAAGCCTCTCAGGATCTCTTCACATCATCCATCTCATCTCTTCTCCACCTCTTGCAGCCAGGCCGGGCTGAGTTGGGCCCAGTCGGCTGCCTGGCGAGAGGCCAGAGGGTGAGGCCTGCAAGGCCCAGAGGCCTGCGCCTCCTGCTCTGCGCCTCTGCCCCCGCTCAGCTTCTTCACATCTTCTCTTCTCTTCTTTTTTTTTTCTGTTTTCCCCTTCTTAGATATGTTATCACAGAGGTGTTATCACGGGACATTCTGCTCCCAATCGAGTCGGCCTTGGCCAGCAGCAGGTCCGCCCTAGGCTCTGCTGAGTCCACTGAACAAAGGGGAGCGACTTCTAGCAGTTTCCTACAGAAGCTACCACCTTGGGGCCCCCCTCACTAAACAAAACCACAACACCCAGGAAGAGGAAGGGGTGAGAGGAAGGTTTTTTTGTTCTCTTCCTTATTATCCTACTTTGGTTTTAATAATAGTTTTCCCCAAGTCAAGACAGTTTTGCCTGTAACAGTAACTTCAATGATGTCTTCCTATACTTTATTTCAAACCTCGAGACTTTTTATATATTATATTTCTCTCATTCCCTCGGAGGGTGGGGGGAGTGAGGAAGAGACTGCATAGCTTGGTTCTGAGCAGGGCTAAAGTACAACATCGTGCTTAAACTATGATTTAGTTAAAAAATGTAAATCAAAATCCTGAACTAGAAATGAATTGAACATGAAATTTCATTACAATTGATCCTGTAAAAATACTGCAACACAGCAACTGTTTTGAAACATAAAATATCTTCTATCATTTTTATTTATGTTCTTTTAGATAATTTGAGGAATTAGAGGAGAAGATTCAGATTTGTGAATTTTTGTGTCCATATACTTCTATATTCGTATGAGTAGGTAAAGGAAAAGTTGAGCTTGAAATGTCATTGTTACTGGTAACTATCATCACGCATGGAATATTAATGTATAGTGTCATGTGGTTTCTTGGAACTTCACTCAGCTGTTTTGTTATCCATTGTGATTTTGAGTTGCGACAGAAGGACCCATTTCCTAATGATGACAGTCATTAGGAAAGACATGGGAACACATAGAATCATAGAAGATTTAGGATTGGAAGAGACTTTTAAAAGTCATGTAGTCCAGTCCCTCTGCAAGGAGCAGGGACATCATCGACTAGATCAGGTTCCTCAGAGCCCCATCCAGCCTGGCCCTGAATGTTTCCAGAGATGGGGCATCCACCACCTCTCTGGGCAACCCGTTCCAGCGTTCCACAACCCTCAGTTTAAAAATTGTTTACCTTATGTCTAGTCTGAATCTACCTCCTTCTAGTTTAAAACAATTACTCCTCGTGCTATCACAACAGGTCCTGCTAAATAGTTTCTTCTCATGTTCCTTATAAGTCCCCTTTAGGTACTGAAGGGCTTCTATAACGTCTCCCTGGAGCCTCCTCTTCTCCAGGCTGAACAATCCCAACTCCCTCAGCTTGTCTTCATAGCAAAGGTACTCCAGTCCTCTGATCATCTTCATGGCCCTCCTCTGGACCCTCTCCAACTGGTCCATGTCCTTCTTATGTTGGGGGCTCCAGAGCTGGACACAGTACTCCAGGTGGGGTCTCACGAGAGTGGAATAGAGGGGCAGAATCACCTCCCTTGACCTGCTGGCCACGCTCCTCTTGATGCAGCTCAGGATGCAGTTGACTTTCTGGGCTACAAGCACACATTGCCAGCTCATGTTGAGCTTCTCATCCACCAGCGCTCCCTAGTCCTTCTCCTCAGGGCTGCTCTCAATCCATTCTCTGCCCAGCCTGTATTTGTGCTTTGGTTGCCCTTATCCATGTGTAGGACCTTGCACTTGGCCTTGTTGATCTTCGTAAGGTTTGCACAAGCCTACCTCTCCAGCCTGCCAAGGTCCCTCTGGATGGCATCCCTTCACTCCAGCGTGTCGGCGGCACCACACAGCTTGGTGTCACCAGCAAACTTGCTGAGGGTGCACTCTATTCCACGTCACCCACAAAGATGTTAAACAAGACTAGTCCCAAAACATATTATGCTGAAGTCTTTGGTACAAAAAATCAAAAAGCAGAGAGAAGAATGATGTGAAATAACAGTAAGTATGGTTTATTCATCTAGGAATGAAAAAACACATTCACTTCAAACTTATGCTTTTTATGTAAACAGAATGGGAAGATATAAGGAAAATATTGAATGGTTTATGGACCCAGGGGAAAAATAGGACCTTCTGTTGACAACTTTATATGGATTTTCTTATTACATTTGGATATGATGAGAAGCTTCGTGGAAGCAGTTCTTCAGAAACATCCTGGCAAGCTCCAGCCTTTAGGAGGTAATATTGCTCACAATTCCACTGGTGGATTTCAGGATCACTCAAGTGGTGTTAGAGAATGTAAAAAGACTGGGAAATACAGCCTAGGTGGATGACATTTGTATTACCTCCATATGTTTAAAATAGAGATATCTACATCAAAACTACTTTTCTAGATTCATTTTAACCTAAGTGAGGGAGACTATTTTACTATCAGGTATCTGGATACCAGTAAAAGTATTTCCATATTTGGATATAGTTCAAACGAGTAATAACTGTAAAAATTTGGAAGGAAAACTGGATGTAAGATTTCCCTTCCTTCTCATTGCCTCTCAGGTGAGATGTTGTGTCAAGACTAAAATCCACTTAGAAGTTTTAGAAGTTTATTCAAAGTATAAGTGTAAATTAAATAAGTTCATATTGATTTAAAAGATCCAAAGTAGAGAAATATTTCAACTGTGTAAATGACAATAGCATTACTGCTGTGCATGAGTCAGCCAATGTGTCTCCTTGTGTTTTACAGGGTCACTCAATAGCATCATTACCACTGATGTCCTGAGCCATGGTGACTTCTCTGATTACCTTCCTTGGTAGACTGTTATGTTCCCCAATTATGCTCACTTTTTCTGATTAAGTTGGGACTGAATAGCATGAGATTTAATTTCCAGTGACTTTTTTTTCCAACGGAGAATAGCAAGTGGTTACTATGCACAGATGATAAGTAATACTACCAATATACTGCCATTTATTAAGACATCTCTGTTTCAGGAGAAACATGATTTTATATCTATTTTTTTTCACACCATACAAAATTTTTAACTAAAGCTCAAAATATATTATGAGAAACTTGGAAATATAACATCAAATGCACTACAAAGACAAAATTTGCCCTTGGCATGCACTGCTTTAGAGCATTTTGTACCTGCATGACCTTAATTACTCTTATTATTGCTTTAAGTTAAAGTGTGATATAGAATCATAGAATGGTTAGGATTGGAAGGGACCTTCAAAGGTCATCTAGTCCAAACCTCCTGCAAGAAGCAGGGAGATCTCTGAATAGATCAGGTTGCTCAGAGTCTCATCCAACCTGGCCTTGAACGTTTCCAGGGATGCGGCATCCACCACCTCTCTGGGCAACCTGCCCCAGTGTTCTACAACCCTCAATGTAAAAATTTTTTTCCTAATATCTAGTCTAAATCTACCTCCCTCGATTCCGAAACCATTACCCCTCGTCCTTTCACAACAGGCCCTACTGAACAGCCTGTCCCCATGTTTCCTGTAGGCCCCCTTGAGGTATTGGAAGACCGCTGTCAGGTCTCCCCGGAGCCTCCTCTTCTCCAGGCTGAACAGCCCCAACTCTCTCAGCCATCACAGAGATCCTCAAATGCAGCATTAGGTTGTAGAAAGACTCAAAATAATGTTTCCACTGAGCAAAAAAACTGAAACATAAACTTAGTTGCATTGTTCAGCACTAGGGAACCTCTATGAGAAGAAGATCCCAAAGTCCAACTGTAGGAAGAGTTTTGGCCAAAGCTTGCACTTTTTCAGACATGAGGTTAGTGCAATCGTGAGACACAAAGGTGGAGGAAAACACTCTTCATAACTTGTTAGTCACAAAAAAAAATTCTTGGTGATTTTTATTTCTTTTATTAAGTGCAATTTTTATTCTAAATTACAGTCAACTTTCACCTTTGTTGCTGATTATTATGGCTTGGCTCATAATCTAAAAGGACTAGTTGAAATGCTTCAGGTTAATATAACTGTAAAGCTTTGCAGTGGGAAATGCCCAGTATAATGAAAATGTGGTGGTAAATGGTCTGATAATTTGAATACAGCTGAGAACAATTTCAGTGTCACGGTGCAATTCCTTATACTCAGTTAGAAGTAGGTAGACCTATGATGGTTTACAGTTAAGAAGAAAAGGCAGCCAACACTATGGTTTCTTTTCAGAGTTCTTATACAAGACACAGTTGGATAGAAGTCTTAATTTGTCCTGAAAAATCATTTTGAGACTACTGAGATCAGAACCTATGGCTGTAACAGATTAAGGGAAAATATTTCTTCTCCTAATCTGAAAGAAATACTGAATTAAGACTGCATGGAATATAGAATTTGATCTATTAGTGGCCCAATATAAATATGTTAATTTATTTCTGGCATCAATAGTGATGGAATTAGTTCCACAACTTTTCAGAATAACTTGTTTTTTCAAGATGTAAACATCTCTTTCTTTTTTTTTTTCCCCATCAATTCCAGGCATATTTGACCAATTGAGACATTTTCAAGTGTAGTTCTGAAAATATTAACTGTCTTTTAATCTGATATCTAGTTTTTCTGGAATGGCATGAAGTGCCTCAATGTTTACAATATTTAGACACAGGACAAGGTAGTAATGCCTTCTGTTATAGTTCTTTCTATCTGGGGTTTCAATTTTCACTTTTATTAACTCTTGGAAGGTTTTAGTTGCACAGGGAATACTATTGCTAAAAATGCATAGGTAATTTGCACTGTATGAGCTCTTTCTTTTCAAGAAATTATATTTATGAAAATTAGTAATGGGACAAAACCATAACTTGTGCCTGTGAAAGCACACATATTCAAATGGAAAAACTGCACATCACCTCATCTAACATTCTTTATTACAGCACACCACTTATTTCCACTGTCTGGGTTATTTGGGATACAAATTTTACATCTGTCTGATATCCCAGTATGATGTAGATAGATTGTTAAAAAAAATTATTCCTGAAGGTAGATATCCAGTAATATGCAGCTTTTGTGATCTTTTTGTTTTGATTTTCACTTTTTAAGAAACAGGTAAAAATCCTGGACACATGTCTTTCAGTTGCTTAACTTTTACAGCATATGTTCTGACTTTGAAAGACTCAGCACACAGTTCATTAGGGCCACTCTTAGGCCCTAAAGTTATTTTAAAAAGACAGAAATACAGATATCTTCTTTTTTCTTATTCCCTATGATATATTTCCTTGTATATGTGAAGCTATCTCCATGCATACAGAAGGAAAAAAAAACCAAAAACCAACAAACCAACAACCAACACTTCCAGAATCTACTAAGTATCCAGTGTCATAATTTGAAACATTACCTGATTGGTATTACCTCTGCCAACCTTGGCACTTGATGCTCTTTGCTGGCAGCTCTTTGGCACTATTTTAAGGCCAGTCACTCTTCCTCATAAACCTAATTGGTGAGCTGCAGTAAAGGACACCATTTTAAGCAGATTTTTTAGTCTGGCTTTTTATGCAAGTGTAATGGGCAAACAGTTCACTGCATATCTAGCTGCTGGCATATGGCAGCCAGGAGAACAAGTCAGCCCATCAGATTAACTATGTAATAGACCCGGAAGCAGCTTTAAAACTGTAAAACAAAATTGCTTATGGAGTCTGCCAAAGTACCAGATGCTGCTGTTGGAATAAATATTTTCCAGTGCTTAGCAGCTGGGCCCTGAAGTTGCCAGTAAAACCTGAAAAAAAAATTGCTAGTCACTTGTATTTGTATAGGTTTCTTTCAATGTGAGATTATTGTTATTTTCATTATTATTACTGCCATTGAAGTTGCTGTTCTGTCTGAATATTTGAAAATGTTTTCTGCAAGTTACATTTCATAGTAAAATAGATTTACATTTAAATTCTTCAGAACAACAATTCATTAATCTAGTATGGTTTTGGTAATGATCAAAGTGTGACCAACAGTGTGCAAAAGTCATTTAAGATATAATTAGCTGAGTAAAGAAGGTACCTGACAGGTATAAATAAAATAATAATAATAACAACAAGAACAAGAACAACAACAATAACAATAATATATTATGATATATACTATTACATATTTTATATATATTATTATTTCAAAGATGAAAATAAAACCTTGGCACAATACTGCCAAGTGTATATGCAAATTGGCTTTGTATTGTGGACAGTACATTTGCTTATGTCATGGCAATTCCATGCCATACAGTTATCATAGGCATATCTGTAATGTTGTAAGTATGGAAGTTTTATGTCCTTCATGGATTTCTGTAATGTCTACTTTTTTAACAAGATATGTAAATAGAGCAGCAGTTTTTTTTATCCATTAAAGTACTTAATTTTCTAGGGAAACACTTGAATCTTGGGCCTTAATTGTATTTTGTAGCAATAAATTTCATAAGTTTGTTATATGCTCAGTGAAATGTAGAACCTATTTGACTGATGTAAGTGAGCCAGCAGCCTAGTTTATGCTAGAGTGGAGCTTCAGTTTTTGCATATGTCTTTCTAATTACAGAAACAAATATATCCTGCTTTTACGTGTACTGGTGTAAATTCTGTTGTCAGATGCAAGTTTAGCTTAAAAAAAAGTGCTCTTTTTTCCACTACTAGTCATGCTCTTTACAGAATCTGGAAGTTAATAGTGGTATCGGCATGGTTAACAGCAGTATGCTAAAAATAAAATACACTAATAAATTCCATTGCATTTCTAAAACAGATTTGGAATAATCTGATTTATCTTATTCCTTATGGCATTTCATATTCAGAATATCTTCATTGACTTCAGCCGAATAAAGAATAGAATCTATCATATCTATTAGCTTTATATTATGCCTTTAAAAACATGATGCATTAAGAGATGTCATGATTAATTGCTGTTGAGCAAAACAGCATCCTTATTCATCAAAATTCTGGGACATTACTGTAGCATTGTAAGGCATTATGGCAGATGCCATCCAACTGCTTTGCAGCTGCATGATCGATGCTCTTATTTTTGATTGATGTCTCTGACACTGTAGCATTCAAAACAGAGCAAAACCTCATTTTTTTTTTTGAGAGGTGATGAATATTAACTTAGAAATTATTATGTGGAAGAGCTGCAAATCTACAATGAAGGTTCCTGCAATAATTAGGATGTCCTTCATTGAAGGAAAGGAGACACAGAATTTGGGGATGGACAAGAGATACAAGAGATAGATGATATTTTTATTTTAGAATACTTTTATAAAAACAACTTCTTCCTCATTCTTTGACAACACAGAAAGCTAGTTTTCTCAATACATAAAAGGGAGTTCTTCCACCAAAATATATTTTCGCTTTTCTATATAGATATAGTGTGCTTATCGTAGGGCAGGACTGAGGGCAGCTGGCAATAAGCCAGTTCATCAGTCCAGCCAGCTAGCAGTCCTTCAGAGAACTGATAAAAATAAACACTGAATGAGCACTGTGGTCACCCCAGATCAATATGGGAGAACATTGGTGGGATCATACTGGGCTTATAAATAAGAAATGCTAAAGGTATGGGCAGTATGTGAGTTAGTCTGTGAGCTACACTTCTGTAGTCATCAGATGAGCTGCTAGTGGTTTTTTTTTCATTACATGTTTTTGAATCATGTAGGCAGGTTTTGGATACAGTAAGACTGTGGAAGAAGCCTAGAAGTCATAACAGGGCTTGGGCAGAATTACATTTGAACAATTAGCATTAGTATGACATGCTTGAAGTAAACAAATGTGTCTGGAAAAATGGTGAGTTGTAAAAACACCACATAAAACTATTACTAATTGTGATGGTTTAGCCTGAATCACCACACAGTTTCTCGCTCACCCTCCCCCTCCCAGGCGGGATGGGGGAGAGAATTGGGAAGGAACGAGAACTCGTGGGTTGAGATGACGACAATTTACTAAAATAACAAAGGAAAACTACAATAATAACAGAATATAAGGATATTAAAATATACAAGGTAAACAATGTATGTTTTCTCACCACCCGATGTCCCAATGACCGATACAGCCCGTCCCGAGCAGCGATCACGGAAACAAAACTGAGCGGCAAGCAAAGGAGCAAAAAGGGAGCCAGCAAGGTAGAGGGAACGATGCCAGCAAACTGAAGAGAAAGATGGATGCCAGGAAGGCAGATACCCGCCCCGGCCAGCCCCCACTTATATACTGAGCATGACGTTTATGGCATGGAATACTCTCTTTGGCCAGTTTGGATCAATTATTCTGTCTCTGTCTTTCTCCCAGCTTCCTGCATCTGCAAATTAGCAAGACTTGGAAAGCAGGACGGTGTCCTTGGTCTCATTCACAACAACTCATATCATCAGGGTGTTTATCAACATTCTTCACACATGAAATCCAAAACATACCAGCTACTGAGAGGAAAAAATTAACTCCATCCCTGCCAAAATCAGGACACTAATTAATAATATTTGTCATGACTGTTAATTTTCTTCCTTGTTTTTGGCCTTTACGTGAAACTACAAGCACTGTTATGAACACCTATATAATTTTGTTTGGAGGTGGAAAAATGAAGAAGTGTATTCATTTCCCTGAAACAAGAAATTCAGGGATAGAAGAGAAGCATATTTAGCAAGAAAGAAAAATATTTAGCAAGAAAGAAAATAACTTAAAATATTCTGTCAATTAAGTACTGTAAACCAGAAGGGAAATATGTTGCTGCTGTTACTGCAGAAATAATGTATACTTTAAATCCTTTGATAGCTAACGTACAAAGTCTTCGGTGATTTTAACAAGTTTTCTGTTCAGGAACAGATGTAGATGAAGGAAAAATAGTGATTTTTTTCATTTAACTCCAGCCAACAACTGAGTATCACACAGCTGCTTGCTCACTCCACCACACAGTGGGATGGGGGAGAGAAATGGAAAACTAAAAATGAAAAAACTCATGGGCTGACATAACAGGGAAGTTTAATAGGGAAAGCAAAAGATATCCACACCAGCAAAGCAAAATAAAGAATTCATTCGCTACTACCCAGCAGCAGGCAGATGTTCAGCCATCTCCAGGAAAGTACAGCTCCATCATGTGTAAGAGTTACTTGGGAAGACAAATGCCGTAACTCTGAACTTCCTCTCCTTCCTTCATCATCCCCAGCTTGATATGCTGAGCATGATGCCGTATGGTATGGGATATCCGTTTGGTCAGTTGGGGTCAACTGTCCCAGTTGTGTCCCCTCCCAACTTCTTGTGCCTCCAGCCTACTCGCTGGTGGGGTGATGTGAGAAGTAGAACAGGCTTTGACTCTGTGTAAGCACTGCTCAGCAGTGACTAAACATCTCTGTATTATCAACACTGTTTTCAGCACAAATCCGAAACATAGCCCCATACTAGCTACTACGAAGAGAATTAACTCTATCCCAGTGAAAATCAGCATAAGGGGTCAGAACAACTGCGGCAGCAAATGTGTCAGCAGTAGTGGCAGCAGTTGTTATCATTGCACTTTTTCTTGCCTTTGAAGAATCAACAGAGGCAGAAGGTAATTCCCCTACCTGTCTTGTGAACATAAAGTTACCACAGTAAGAATCAGCTGTGAGGTTCCATTTCTTTCTTCAATTAGTTAGAAGCAAATAAAGTCTTACTACAAGAACACCACAAATTACTGAATGTAATCAACAGATTTGATGGTTACTGATTACCTGGATGCACTACTGTGGAATAGAAATGGGAACAAGTTCCAATAACCACCCTCTCTGCAACTATTTGCTAAGGTGAGTGAAGCTATTGGCGCTGTAAAGAGGAAGTCAGTTTGTATGATTTGTGGAAGCCAGAAGCAACAGAAGAAAACTGTGGATAAAGAGGAATCAGAAACAATAGAAAGTATCAAGTAGCCGTGTTTGGTGTGACTCCTTTTATGTTATTAATAGTCTTAAATGTTTTTTCACTTGAGTGGTTTTTTGAGATTTCATGTGACTTTTGGACAGATAGCTATGTATCAAAAAGTAACATTGTAAGATTCCTTATGCAAATAGCCTGTGAAATACAGAATATAGCTATTCTTCTTTGTCATCTTGTCTTAGTTCTGGCTTTGAAAATGATACTGATAAATTCAACACGAGATGTAAATCAAGAAGAAACAAAACTAAAATGGACATGGAGGAATAACCACTTCAGATGAAATCAATTCATTTCTGGACTTGTCCAAACCTGATCATTTCTATTGGCCTACTGAAAGTGGCAACTCTCTGGTGCATCTGTGATTAAGATAATTTTCTGTAATGTGGTCTTATCTTCCTCAGGCTCTATAGTGAATTATTGTCTCATTATGCTCTGCAGTGGTCAAATACTGAGAAACTGCAATGCAAGTGCAATGAAATTGTTATACATTATAATAATGTACTCCTTGAAGAAGTTTGCTCCTGCTACATTAGGCAATGCAAAATTTTGATCTTTCCTCCTCATATTCAAAGAGGGAGAAGACACACATTCAGATTGGTCACTGGCAAAACAAAATTCCAGATAAATTACAAATTTTGTATTTCAAGTAAATAAGAAGCTGGCAAATACATTCTTATTGAATTAGACTTGCCATTACCAATAATCACAGTGATTCAGCCTGTCTTAATTGACTGAATTTAACATCAGGATAGGCTCAGTTATCTAAGTTTCTTTGTGATGGATAGTGTAGACAACTTTAATCCTGATGACACTGTAGTATCCCAGCTGCCTATCCTTAAAACTACTCAGGAAGCATTTTTGAGCTGCTAGAAAACATATATTTTGCTTCAGATAAGCTTCAAATAAATAACATGGCCAATGCTTCTAATTCCTTAAAATCAACATAAAAACCTTGCAAGCTATTTCATGCTAACTTTGACAGGTGGTGATAATGTTTTAGAAGGCACAAGATGTATTGTGGTGATAGCAGCAAATGGTGACAGATTTAAGGTGTGGTAGAGAAGGGAGCTGAACAAGCTTGGATAAGTGAAATTGAAATGTTTCATAACACACTAGTTTGTTTTTTTTTTTTTAACTGACTTTAGAACTGTATTTTGGATTACTTTTAAATTCTTACTTTTAAATATTTTTAAGGATGAGAAATTAATATGATCCTAGCAGGAAAAATGAATTGTACTCATTCAGGGTTAAGGAAAATTGAAAGAATGAGAGACTGCTGTACAGAAATTTAAGTGTTTCAATCCATGAGTTTGTTAGATTTAACACGGGTTTTTTTGCTTGTTTTATTTTATAGCTTCATAATTTTCACTAATTACAGGTTTTCTCACAGTCTTAATTTTCATCCTTACAATGTCAACACATGGATCAAAAGATTCATATGTGGTTTGTTCTGTTTAGAAACATTTCCAAAACAAGACATTTATTTCTTTTCTCCAGTGATATAGTAAATTGTATGTCTTTGTATCAAATTATAATACAAACAGCTTCTGAGGAAATGTGTGTTAATGCAAATAGGAAAATCTAACACATCATTGCTATGCTTCACTTCAACAGAAAGAATAATTATGGAGTATCAATATTCATGAGGGTGAAGAAAAGAATCTCACAAAGAGCAATATACGGCCAGGCTTGAGGACTTCTCTTGCTTATTCCTCTCTGGTTGAGTTCTGTTGATCTTTCCTTTTGCAAGACTTTGGATGAAGAAGAGAGCATGGTTGTCAGAACTGTACTAACTAAGCACAGGATGAAATAAGAGTGGAGTGTCTCTTAAAAAAGGTGTGCTGGTTCCTGAGAAGAGTTTAACCAATTGTACTCCAACAAAGAATACAGTTTTACATCAGTCCGTAATTACAGGGAAAATGAAGAACAGTAACTTCATCCTTTTTCTCCCCTCGAGATTCCTCAGAGATGCAAAAAGAATAAAGGGCACAGTTAGGCAATATATCATTATTCTTCAACCAGATTTCTTCTCCTGACAGACTCTATACTAAGATACTTCTTTATGGCTGAAATTCTCCATGTAGAACAACTAAGAATATAGAAAGAATGAGAATGTGAGCAAAAGATTAATATCAGTGGGAGGAACTAGCAGGAAAATAGAAGGAAGAGAAAGGGATGAAGTTTACTATAAAGATGGCATAAATGAGGGAGAAAAGATGAAAAGCAGGGTCTGTTACACAAGAGAAAAAAAAAGGACAGTATGAGAAATGACACAGTTTTGAGAAAATAAAAATTTTAAAAATTGAAATAAAGCTCTTGGGACAAAAAAGTCACCTAAGGAAAAAATAGGGAAGACAAGAAAAATATTAGAAAAACATGGATGGGAAAAAGATGACTGAAATAAATGGAAACAAATCCAAGCAGATTAATTAAAGCAACCATTATCAGTGTCATTATATAGTGAAAAAGGTGAACCACAAATGGCTACATCCGAAATACGAAAGGTTGGTGCTTCTGCTACTCTGAAACATGCAAATAATTTAATTAAAATTATCTTTGTATGTCAGCTACACATCTTAGAAAGACAGATGCAAAACCCCCACCCATAGCATTGCACAGAAAAAAAAAAAAACATTTAGCAAGTTTTGGGCTTCATATTGTAGTTTTTACTGAAGATGAACAATGAAACCTTTAGGATGATAAGTAGTGAATTTTCTTCATGTGTTACAAACACCGAGATGGCTCCTGTGGTGGAAGCATATGTCTAGGCTTAAAACTGCTGTTCTGAAATTGCATCTCATAACATTTTCTGATTAAGAACTGCTTTTAATAACTGCTCCACATTTTTCCATCTACATTTCTAAAACAACAAAAAATACTTTTAAGTGAACTAGTTGGGGGAAAAGTTTAGGACTGACAGTACTGTGTGCTAAAGGCCTATTTAATGATAGGCTTCTCACAACTTATTCTTTATTCTCTAGCCAAAGACCTCTTTTGGCTAGACTGCAATGTTGATCTAATTTCACACTGATTATAACCTTAGTGGCACAATCAGCATACGTTTTCTTGATTCATTGTGTTACAAGAGAAAAATCACACTTCAATTTCAGAAAAATTTTCTCCCTGACTTCTAAGTCTTAAAGACTTAAAATATTCCAATTATCTTTAAATCAGAGAATATTACTTTTTAATGTCAATTATTTTTTTACATGTTTTCAATGTAAACATTTGTAGATTCTAATATGAAGTACATCATAGTATTTTAGTGTACACATGCACATTTCACATAAGAAGTAATCAAAATAACCAACTAACTCAGGATGAAACAACAGAATTTTGCATTCCTCATTATCACTGTAATTCAGGAGTGAACAGTGAGAATATGTGAAATTAATGGCAGAATATAAGGACAGGAAATTTAAGTCAGTATAATTCAGTATAGAGTCTAGATATACGTGACTAGAGGTAAGATTTCATTGTTTCAATTTTTCCTATGCAAGTTGAAATATTTTCCAAGTATGAAAAGTAATGAAATCTATTTTGTGTTTGATATTATTAAGCATTCGGTTCTTAAACAATGTATTACATACAGTTTCGACAGTCTACCATTCCAAATGAACTGTTGAATTATGTATTAATTTGTTCCATATATACATATTATTTATTCTTTATAAGAATATATATTTATGCTGTTAAGCTTAACTTTGCAGAATATATATAAATGCATATAATAGTATTATGCATGTATAGTGTATCTCTCTATATAATGCTATTCTAGTTTATTTTTTTTAAGTACTGAAGAGTCTGTCCTGGACTGCACAGCCAGACCAACGAAACAAGGTCTCATAAACAGGCATATCTTATTCGGGTTCTGTTGTTTTCAAAAGTAGATTTACTTATTTTAGTAAAAAAAAAAAAAAAAAAAAAAAAAAAAAAAAAAAAAAAAAAAAAAAAAAAAAAAAAAAAAAAAAAAAAAAAA
>WHYT01013183.1:0-14476 GCA_009806455.1 Tetrax tetrax
AATGAGAAAAAAAAAAAAAAAAAAAAAAAAAAAAAAACACGAGCAACTATTATCCTTCAGTTAAAATTTGAGGAGTGTTCATGGATAAACAAGGGATGTATAAAACATGATACTGCTGCTGTGACTGATTAAATAAATTATAAGGATGAAAGAAGTGACACTTAAAGAGATTTTGTGAAGGGAAAAAATCATGGGCTAAATATTGCATAGATATATATGAGGACAGAATTGAGCTCTGCGCACGGTTTGAAAAAACTATACTGCTAATAGATCTAACTGAATTGTTCCCAACGAAATAATGTGTATGGTGAGCTGGTCTTCTGTTTCCCTGACAGATCACAATGCCACTGAACACATTTGTTATTCAAATGAATTCAGCAAGTGGCTTCTGGGTTTTAATTGAGAATATTGGAAATTTCAACTGTGTTGCTTAGCTGAGATTGGCTGGATAAATCACATGGTGTTGGTTGTGACTGAATGGGCATGCAGACACTTGGGGCTAGTTGTCATGAGGGTGGATTTTAAAGCTGGGTACCCACGAATACTGATATGTGCAGCTTTGAAGTGTATTTGCTATGCTAAGTTTTGCCAGATAATTTGCTTACTTGAATACTCAAAGCCCATCAGCATGAAAGGGAGAGTGTGAATGAAGACCACAGTGAATATATTTAACATGTAGAATTCAGAGTAAAAATTGTAATTGATTTCTCAGCTCTGCTTTTTGATAATACCACAAATTATCATATGGAAAGAATTTAGGAGAATCTCATGCCTGCTCTTTGTTCACTTGATTTTCAGTTGAGAACTGGTACTGTAAATCCTTGCTCCCTGGAACAAGGGTTTGCAGATCATAATGGTGAAGCTCTGAAGCCACAGTCAGTTTTACTTTCTGGCTTTTGTGCTGTGATAGATTGAAAGGGTTCGTTACTTTGCAGGAAAAAAAAAAAAGAGTAAAATAATTGGTTTTATTCATGAAATGTATTTCTATTCAGATGAGATTTTATAACACCTTCCTTTTAATTTTTTTTCTTTAAGGAATACTTTACTTCTAGGCTTATGTACATACTTAAAGCAAGCATTCTGTGTAATCCCAAGATGCTGTTTGTTCTTGTAGCTCTGTGTTCTGAGTGAGAAAGAAGGAAATGAGACAAGGGTACTGCAGTATCTTTTTAGGTCTCCCTCACCCTTTTGTTACGAGTGGCTGGTGTGACTCATGCCCTCAAGTCTCATGTCATGGTCATGTGTTCCGTTGCATCTCACCTTGTCCATTTTAGCTCAGGACTGATCCATCTAACATGTTCATTGTTTTGTTCTCCTTTAGGAACTCATACGTCCGACTGAGGCATTTATGCACTAACACTTGGGTCACTAGTACCAGCATTCCGATAGATACTGATGAAGAGAGGCCTGTTATGTTAAAGGTAAACACATACATCTTGGGGTTGAAATGCCAGCCTCATTCCTGAAGTTCTCTACTAGTGATCTCACTTCTAACATATAAAATGTGCATAATAATGATGATAAAGGTAGGAGGATTGCTTACCCACATTAAACCAAAAAATGTTGCAGATTGGGACGTGCCAAACAAAAGAGGACAAGGAAGCTTTTGCCATTGTATCGGTTCCTCTGTCTGAGGTCAGAGACTTGGACTTTGCCAATGACGCAAACAAGGTTCTAGCATCAACTGTTAAAAAGTTGGAGAATGGAACAATAACCCAGAATGAAAGGAGGTTAGTGAGTTTTATTTTTTTCCTCCTAAATTGGTGTTTGGTTACTCATGACATCGTGGCATCACAGTAATGGGTAAGTTAGTAACATCCATGTAGACATAGAGGCTGTTTGGAGAGGACAATTCAGTGCTGAGAGTGCTAGCCTAGGATTAGATTCTACCTCTGTCAGAGCATCCTTGCTGCAGCTCAGACTGGTCTGTGTATCTCATCTGTAAAATGGGGGTGAACAGCACTTCCACAGCTTACCGGTCACATAAATAAATGGGTAGCTCCATGGGCAAATGCAAAGTGTTTGTCTTAATTTCCTTTGATAAACCACTTCTGAGCTGCGATATGGGGGTCCATTGCATTTGATTCTCATGTATGAGAAAGCCATCTACAGAGTGGGCAGCATGGCAAGACTGATTCGTGTGAAGTTCACTGTACTGCAAATTCATGCTGTAAGAACAGTAGAAGGAGGTCTCAGTGTGACCGAGAAGCTGACCCAATAGTCCCTATCCTTTCTTATTTCTTTTTTTTCCCTGTTCTCTTTTCCTATTTTACATCATTTTTGGTGTTTACCCTTTGTATTCATCTGTATTTCTGCTGTACTGCTATTAGAATGTCTGTTCTTCACACATGCCCTGAATTAAGGGATTCTGTTGTATATTGTAGCCAAATATATCTTATTATTAGTGATGCAGTTCACTATATGTTTTCAGCTGTCTGTGGTTAAGCTGAGTATTAGGCAACATCTCTGGCAGTGTTAATTTTTAACTTCTATTCCATCATGCAGCATATACAGCTTTTTGACGAGCACGTTAATTTTTGGTGATAAAACTGAATTTCTGCTGTCTGTTGTCAGCAGGAATTAGACCAGATAATTTGGTGTTGGGTAGAGGATTTATTGTAACAGGGAGACCTGTAATGGTCTGGGTGTTGGTGCTCAGCCTTGAAAAGCTGATGGGCTATTTCATGGTTGAGTTGAACCAGGGAGGGATTCCTCGCAATCGAGGTGAGACATCCCTGTATTAACCTTGCACTGCCGTGTCACTGCAACCCAGTATTTTCAAGTCTTGGTGTTGACAGTTTGGTACAACACACGTGTAAAACATTTCAGAGTGATTTCAGAATAGTGCCATTATTTGTTTGTTCTTATGATTTCCTTTGGGAAAAAAAAAAACAAACCCACCTCTTTTCCCTGTCTTATTGTCTTTCTGCTTAGGTAAGTGGGGGTCCCAACAGTTTATTTCTAGTTGCTCTGTCCTACATCTGCCTTTTCTGGTTTTTTTTTTTTTTTTTTTTTCTGTTGGGGGGGACCTTGCTGTTCTCTGCCAGTGGGTTGAGACTTCTAAAGCTGAAGCTTGCTCAGAGAGTTTAACTGAACAGCCCAGCCCTCGTGTGAGTAAATGGAAGCTTTGTGTCTGGCTACCAGAGATGACTTTGAAAAATCTACTGAGCATCTTCCTGCCACTTTCATAGCATGCCTACAGGTTTAGTAATTATAGACTAGAGCTCCAAATTCAGATCATGCTTCTCCAGGGTAGGAGACATGCTGTGTTTTGTTTGTAAAAGACGGCAAGTTCTTTTAAGGGAGATTCATTGAAATCTGTGGGCATCTGTACTTCTTTCTGTGCATGCCTGGTGAGGTATGTTAGTAACAAGGAGGCAATGACCAGTCTCTTTTTTATGTTTTTTGCCTCTGTCCTTTTTAGCACTTGCTTCTGCTAAATCTTCTTTTGTGTAGCAAAGAGTGAAACAAATTTAGTCATTTTCCAATAGTTTCTTGGGTCAGTAGGGAGTCTACTGGCAGAATATTTTTATTCCTCTAGTGAGTCCATCATCTTGTTTCATGGACCCATGTCTAGGATAAAGTAGAAAAATCATTGCTAGGCTGCGTAAGAGTGTCTTTCTACTGTTCCTGGGCCTTGACGCCAGCTGATACAGATTTTGGGTTTCTGAATACTCTGCATCAATCCGGCATCCTGTATTTTTCTCCCTTTTTCCCTCTGGATGTTGTTTAATGCCTTGGTAAACATCCGTGTGATGGATTTCAGCCTCTGCTGAACCAAGGTCTGGAGTCCTTAAGTACGTGTCAAACTTAAGTTTCCAGTGATTGAAGTTCCATTGCGCTAGATAAAGCTTGTTGTAAAAGGCGATTTTCTTTCTTAATGCATCCTAGCAGGTGTTGAGTGACTGTATATCATAATGACTTGTCTATTCGTTCTAGGTTTGTAACCAAGTTACTGGAAGATCTGATTTTCTTTGTTGCTGATGTGCCTAATAATGGGCAGGAAGTTTTGGATGTGGTCATTACCAAGCCAAACCGGGAACGACAAAAATTAATGAGGGAACAAAATATATTGGCTCAGGTGTGTCCTACTGTATTAATAACTTGCTTGTATTTACAAACAGATTGTAGGAGACACTGATTTGAGAAAATGTTATTTTTAGGTAACTTGGCTTATGCCATGTTGAGGTTTGTGTCTAGTTGTATTGGATAGATGCTACGCTACTTAGTCAGGGCTCACCTCTTGGTCTGTGAATCAGATGCAAGCATGAGGGGCCATGTCTGATGGTTGTTAGTTTCATGTGATTCTGGTGACTTTTAAGACTCATTTGATAGCAAATTGTTGGCGAAATTTGTAACAAGCTTGCAACATGGTCCCAATCCTGCAAGTGTTTCCCATATAGGAAAAATTATGATGCCCTTATGGATCCCTGACTTTATTTGTATGAGGACCAACTTGAATATAAATCAAAATTAATATTCTATTTAAGTAGCCTACTGAAATGAAAAAAAAAAAAGGATGAAGTTGGACAGCAGCCAGTATTGTCCTCCTTTTTCAACCTTAATTTATCCACAGTTAATTAACAATGTTTAAAATAGGGGACAGCAGTAAAGAGAAAGCAATGTCAATCAAGTGAGTAGGAAATGTAAAGCTAAATGCATAAAGCCGTAATATTTGGGATTGTGCCCCCACTGGTATTTAGTCATACGTAGATAAGTGCAGTGATTTGCTTCTGACTTTGGTCGATAAGGCCCTTATGCTGATCCTGTCAGAGGACATTTTCATTGACTTCTATAAGTTAAGCAAAACTCTGGATTTGATTTTCATTCTCAGTGATTTTGATTTTGAACAGATATTTGGCATCCTCAAAGCTCCTTTTAAGGACAAAGGTGAAGGATCGATGCTGAGGCTTGAAGACCTAGGTGACCAGAGATATGCTCCATACAAATACATGTTAAGGTTATGTTACAGAGTTCTCAGACATTCCCAGCAGGACTACAGGAAGAACCAGGTCAGTAGTATTCAAGATCGTGTTCCTCCTGATTTCTATAGTTATATATCCTGGGTTTGACATTGGTCTCTGCCCTTACAAGTGGGGTTCTGTGGTAACGGTGAAAGGCTTTTGTGGCTTTTGTGTAGGTTAGTAGTAAGAAGTCACTGTCATATACTGCCTCATGCCGAGGAACAGTGTTTTTGTTTTGTAGGCATTTGTATATGAATTGAATGATCAGCAATGAATATCATAGGTTCACCTTATCCTTTCGCAGGCTTAGGCTGAGATTGGGGTCCACCATTTCATTTATGAGCTTTCTGTTATTAAAATTATGCTCTTGGACTCTGGATTATGGAGTGGGAAGTCTGCAAAACTGTCTGTTTCTGTTGCTTAAGTATTAGTAGAAGGATGGCAGTGGATCAGATCAGAGGTTATTCTGTCATGTAGCCTAATTTCCTGCTGCTGGAGGCTCCCCATGAGCAAGAAGCATTTCAGAACATGATGCCGAGTGCTTTGCACATTGCAGTGGGGGAAAACTGCACTAACTTTATAGGACTAAAGGGACTAGAAATAAAATATTGAACTGCTATGCGTAGCTTCTTTGTTTTCTTTCTAATGCTTTACAGAAATATTTCTCTCTTGGAGGGAGAGAAAGGGAGAAGAGGGAAGACTCAGGAAAGAAAGCTTCTTAAATGTTATAAAAACCTTTTAAAAAAAATTGGTTGCCACTTCTTGAATTTTCTATATATTTTCATGGATTCATTCCTTTGGTTTATGAAAGAATAGGAAGAGTTAGTGATCCTTAATATTGACTCTGCTTCTTGGGGTGCATATTTTAGGTGCTCAGGTGTTCTTTTATAGAGGCCAGTTCAGAGAGGAAAGTTCTGAGCCTTATTTTGATTGCTAATTGAGCCGGATGTTTCTGTTCTGAAAGAAAAGCATTACTGCTTAACAGGTAATGGGAATTTTAATTTTTTTTCAGGAATATATTGCTAAGAACTTCTGCGTCATGCAGTCCCAGATTGGTTATGATATTCTGGCAGAAGACACCATCACAGCTTTGTTGCACAACAACAGAAAACTGCTAGAGAAACACATCACGGCTAAAGAAATAGAGACATTTGTTAATTTACTCAGGAGAAATCGAGAGCCAAGGTTTGAAGTGTTCCATGTAACGTTTTTTTTCTGTATTGGTAGGCTTTTATATTTGCAGTAAGTGTGACTCTGCCTGCTATTCATAGTTTTGTTGTCTCTTTCTCCTAGCTTAATTTTTTTTTTTATCTGGCAGACAAAAAACCCACATCTACAGTGTCACGCTACAAGATATCAGAACTACCTGTAATTCTTGGGATTTAACTGTATCTGCATTTCAGAAGTAGAACTTACTGAAAAGAAGGTTTATATTTTACAGGACAATTTTGAAAATTTGGTTGTAGTTCAGATTGGGAAAAAGAGAAACAAACAGAAATTTTACTTTCTCATAACTCTGCAGCTCCACTGTGAAACTGTCGAGTTGTTGGTTCCCCTGCTAATAATCTTGGTGCAAATTACAAAGATGTCAATTTTTCTAAGCTTTTGTTAATACCAATTTTCCTGCAGGTTCTGATTCCAGGTTAGAGCTGAAAGGGGCCTAAGGCAGTGAAGATCCCAGTGAACGTGTGTTCTAGACCAGATCTTGTTCCAAATGAAAAATACTGGCCTTGAACTTCACTCAGTGGGAAATATATTTTATTACTGTTAGGTCAGAATATAAAGGAAATGGATTTTTTAAAATGGAAAATCTATCTATTTTTTTCATTGAATCTTCAGTTGTAAAATTACTGAAGTAATACAAATATAAGAAATCAATGTACTGAAGGCCATATAATATTCTCTGTAATTGTGAATATTATTTTTCTGTTAGCGATTAAGGATATTGCTCTGGTGCTTCACTGCTTCAGTTATTCTCTATATATTTGCAGCCGTTTTGCTTCACTCTGCAATCTCATTGCCTCTCCCATGCTAAATTGTGTTGGGTTTGGTCAGTACTAAGAGGAAACCTCATGAGATCAGCTCCTTCTCAGTGCTGAAAGGTCCTAGTGTTTCTTGATAATCTCATGTCACTTTGTGGTGAAGGATGTCAAAGTATTGTTGCGTAAGTAAATTGTGCAATTGCTGTACATTAAAATACACATTCACTTCTTTAAGGCTGAAGTCCAAGAGCAATAAATGTTTGAAAAACACACCTTGCCAAGATGGTGCAGTCTGAACAGTAAAGGCACTTATTTTCATGGAAAGTTTTGTATACTTCTGTGACACGGCTTGTGTGAGTAGGAATGGTGGTAGTATGCTCTAAACATGAGAGCTACAAAATTTTCCAAGTTTTATTTCCAGTGAAGTAACTCCCCCAGAATTCTGTGTAATTAGGTGTATTTACTTAATATGATCTTTGTGATGCAGTATTGCTGTGCACGGTTAATTACCTGTTGCCACAAAGCTTCATTTCAGTGATGCTATTGGGTCCTCGAATGGCTGATAGTAGATGGTCAATTTTTTTTTACCTGGATTTCTAAGAGAGTGGAGAATACGACCTCTGTGTGTGTACCTGCTCTTATCTGCTCCCCCACCAGCTCTTGAGCCTCTTGCCCAGTTTTGGCTACATTTGCTAGAAGAGTGGTGGACTCAGAGATACTCAGTCCCTACGAATGTCACGACAAGAAGCAGTTACAGAGAAGGAAGGGGCCCTTTTTATATTCCAGTGAGGCAGAGGCTGCACTACACACTTCTGTCTATGCAAACAGAGGAATGCATGAAAGAGGGATAAGAAGCAGATACCTAACGAATTTCCCAACTACGAGGAAAGCTTCAGCCTTCACCTTGTTAAACATCAGAAGATCTAAATTTGAGAGACAAATTCATAGGAAACTGACTTCCCTGCAAAGCTTTATTATTTCTACTTTATGTGGAGTGGCTTCTTTGAATACAGAGGCCCTGTCTTCAGGTCCTGCAAGATCTTCACTCTTGACTAATTGTTGGCTGCGTCACTTCAGAGATTTAAAAAGGCATCTTTAAAAGGTGGAGATGTGGACTCCTCCAGTGCAGTGGAGTTCCTCAGAGGGCACATGGCTGTCTCCGGCACACATGACACCTCCTTGCTCCTTGGGTTAGGGAGATGCGTGTTACCTGATGGGGAAGATAGGTGAGAATGTGTGCTTTTGCTTTTGGTTCTTGACAAGGATGAGGACCTTCAGTGGAGTTCCCCTGCCAGCCAGGCTTAAGATAGCTTCAGGCTGCTCTCAAGTTCTGGCACAACTCTTTGGCTTTTGATTTGCTGAGAAGTGTCACACGTGGGATATTTTTCTTTTCTCTCTCTGACTGACTGTTCAGCACCATTCAGGGTGGCGTTCAAACCTATTACTCATCTTTTGTCTGTTGTGAGTTGCAGTAGTACGAATGAGCAATGATCGTATGTTGATAAATCTTGCGATATATGCTCCCTTGAACATATTAATGATGGATGCTAGAGATTTCTTCTGCAATGTTTCTGTGCAGTATTTTAAGTCTCATGTTCTGCTGCATCTGTGTTCTTTTGACTGCAGATTCTTGGATTATCTATCGGACTTGTGTGTGTCTAACACCACAGCAATACCAGTAACTCAAGAACTCATCTGCAAGTTTATGCTGAGCCCAGGAAATGCTGACATTCTCATTCAGACCAAGTGAGCATCCATAATCGGAACATACCTTTTTATTGTCTTTGTTCTTTTGTTACATTTGTAGCAGTCTGTTAGTGGCTCCATTGTGAATGATTTGTGTTTGCAGGCTGGTTTCGACACAAATGGACAATCCCTTGGAATGCCCAGTCATCTCGGATGACATTGATGAAGAGGAAGTGTGGCTCTACTGGATTGACAGTAACAAGGAGCCTCATGGCAAAGCCATCAGGCATCTGGCTCAGGAGGCAAAGGAGGGCACAAAAGCAGATTTAGAAGTTCTTACCTACTACAGGTAAAACTGCTTATTCAAATGGAAGAAAATGTGAACTCTTTGAAGAGCCTGGTGCTGTTCTTATCCAGTTCATTTGCCAGTATCTAGAAAGGAAACCAGGTCATGCCAGAAACTGGGATTAAAGGTCGTTTCAGGTTTTTGGTTTTTTTTTTTTTCCTGTAGGAAGCATCACAATCTCTGCTGTCTATTCCAGACAGATCTTGAGTTTCCTTTGCTCGTGACAACTCTTTGTATCTCTCTACCGTTTTGCCTCTTACCTTTTATTTATTGGGCTATATTTTTAGATTGTGCTGCCCTGGAAGTAAGGGATGCTCTGAGGAAGGAGTGTCCTGAGGATTAGAGGGAGCCCAGTCTTCACAGGGGCTGGAGCCTGATGTTGGCATTTTTAATGGCAAGTCGGTCCCTTGGTTAGCAAAGTTGCTTTTATAATTTTTTTAGCATTTACGTGAGAAGGGCTGGCATCAGGCTTGTAAAGTGAGATTCTGCGGTACATTGTTTTTTGGTACTCAAAGAAATCAGTTGGAAATATGTTGTTATTCTTTTTAAGGTACCAACTGAACCTCTTTGCAAGAATGTGCCTGGACCGTCAGTATCTAGCTATCAACCAGATTTCTGCACAGCTGTCAGTAGACTTGATCCTACGATGTATGTCTGATGAGAGCCTCCCTTATGACCTCCGGGCTTCTTTTTGCCGATTGATGCTACACATGCATGTGGACAGAGATCCTCAGGAATCTGTGGTACCTGTCAGATATGCTAGATTGTGGACTGAAATTCCTACAAAGATCACAATTCATGAGTAAGTTGGAAGTGTTGCAAACTAAAGTACAAAAGCATTTTTTAGGGGTTAGTCTCAGAACCAAATGGTTGTAGATGTCTATTGTCAACACAACATGTAGGTAGAAAGGTATTTTGTCCAGAACATAGAGCTATTAATTATTGTTATCTTTGGAAACTTCCATGGCTAGCTTTATATGGAAATCCTTCAGTTTTGTTTTTCACTGTGTTCCTATAGGGAACAAGCTGAGGAAAATTGGAATGGCCTTTCCTCAGACCAGCTGATCTTGAAGTAATCTCAGTGTGTCTAACATGACATGTTTGCTAGGTTGGAAGTCAGTTTTATACTTCAAGCTCAACTGAAAGCCACAGTTGGAAAGCTGGAATTTGCAGTTAGGTACAGCTTTTGTCCCAGAAATAGTTCACAGAGGCTTTGGCCTCCATTCAGTGAAGTATTTAAGGATGTGTTAAATTTAAGTATGGGAGACGGACCCATTGACTTCAGTGGAAACCGTCTCTGGATTAATTGATTTGATGGAGCAGCACCACCGGGCTAGACCCAGACAGGGAGTATCTGGATGAAGAGGGAAGGAGGAAGAAATATAGCAGTGCAGCAGACAGTATTGCTTCTGTTAGTGAGATGAAGGACAGTTTTGACATATGATAAATCAGTTCTAGTTGGTGGTGCAAAGGAGGAAGTTGACTGTCCCAAGCTGCTTTCCTGATCTGCTGTCTTCCTTGCGGAAATAAACTCTGGCTGATGGGCAGAGAGGCCAACTGAGACTTAGTGACTTCCTGAATTGCCACAGCAAAATTTAACAGTGCTATCTGCCAGAACTGCAGTATTTTCCTGTCTCAGTTGTTCCTATTCACTGCAACCCCTCCTGGTACTGTTGAAGGGAAGATTTGTGTGTTCTTTATCTGCCATCTTTGCTTATTTATGCAGAATTAGCTGACCTCTACCCCTTCTCTTTACAGAGAATTCACAGTAATTTTACAGTGTTGTGATTGGTTTGTTTATTTTTCAGCAACAGCTGATCCTGATATTAGAGGTGTAAGGTGTTTTTCTTCCTTCTGTGCCTTGCATTGTAGGTATGATTCTTTCACAGACTCTTCAAGGAATGAAATGAAGAGGAAGTTTGCACTAACTATGGAATTTGTAGAAGAGTACTTGAAAGAAGTTGTAAATCAACCCTTTCCTTTTGGAGACAAAGAGAAAAATAAACTTACATTTGAGGTACTTCTCACGTATCTGCATCCTACTTAGTGTTCCTCCTTATTCCAGCTAGGCTGACATTGGCTCTTTCAAATTAAAGGTTGTTGCAGAAAAAGCGTCCATGTAAAATGTCCTAAAGAAGCACCAGTTCATAATTCCAGTGTTCTTGGTGATTACTGTTACTCTAGAAAATAGTATTACTGTCTTAGATAAATCTAAATCTTCTAGATTCACATAACATTGAATTAAGGGGAAATGCTTACAACTTGTATAGTTCTTCCTCCAACATACCTCCCAAGCTTTGTCACTCCTGTCTCTGGTCATCTGAAATCACCTCTATTCAAACTTACCACAGTTCTTTTGACTTCCATCTTCTCTATAGCTGCTGCCTCTTAAACAACTTCCTGGAGACTTGCTTCACAATCTTAAATATTTTCCCAGTTGCAATTGTATCCTTTCAAGCCTTCCTAAATCTGATGTTGGTTTTGCTCTCTTTTGTAATTTGACTGATCAGTTGTTTTGTCTAACTCTGATAAACATTTGGGGTCACTGGCCTTAGTCCAAGGCCCATTTAAATCAGTGGAAGGACCTGTACCAGTTTGAATGCACTATAGATCTGGATCTCAGTGAAAGTTGCTCGCTGAACTGCAACTGTATTGCACAGCCGAATACCGCAAAGGTTGCTGATACTTCTTTCATTTTTAATTTCTTTTTCTCATAGGTGGTACACCTGGCTCGAAACCTCATATACTTTGGCTTTTATAGTTTTAGTGAGCTTCTCAGACTGACTCGGACGCTGCTGGCAATTCTAGATATTGTTCAAGTTCCTATATCATCGTACTTCGAAAGGTTGAGCAAGTTTCAGGACGGAGGTGAGAGAAGCAGCAAAGACTGTTAGTCCACTGTGTAATTCATTATTTAGGGTGGAAGTAATTTATGGAATATCTAATTGATCTTTCCAGGTTCTTTAAATCCACCTACAGGAATGTAATGCAGGATACATTAAGATGGTCAGCCAAAGAGGAACCTTTTTGAACAGAGCTGCAGACTTCATGACTTGTGGTTACTGTGTTGGTGCTGCTGCTCCTTTGCTTGTTTGGAACAGAATTTTCAATTCTGGATCTAGTCCTCAGCGTCCCTTGTGCTGAACATCCCAAGCAAGCACAGATAGCATTTGCCTGGGCATGGCAATTAGGATGGCTCATCTGTGGCACAAGTGTTTATTAGTCATCTTAGCACTTCACAAGGGAGATTAAGATGTTACTGGTCCAAGAACTGCAGAAGCACCAGGCGAAAATCTAGTTGAGGCCATCCTCTGCGTCTGTTTGTCAGTTTAGAATACTGTTTTTTTAACCCACACTAGAGTGCCTATCTGACAACCCCAGGACAGTGCTGTATGTCCCACGGCCTTTTCTACTGTGGCTTAAAACTGTTGAAGAATGAGTTTTCCTGTGTGTGTGGAAGGGAGGTGTGACAGTCATGTGGGCCGAGGGTCCAGGAGTCTGGCCTATGGCAAATTCTGTATTAATATGTGGCTGGTGTACATGTTATTGCGCTGCCAGCGGCTCACAGCACCAAAAAGGATGAACTCTCTTGTCTGAAACAACAGTTATTCTGTGTTTTCTCTAGGAGGCCTTTTCCCAGCCTTGAGTTTCCCTAATCATTATTTTGCTCAGTCACTCCTACAGATGCCTTGTGTGAGTGTGCTATCTTTCATAACTTTTTTCTTCTTTGAAGTTCACACACTCCAGAGAAGTGTAGACTGTCATAGTCTGCTCTGTCATCTCTGAGCCAAGACGTCTTATCTTTCCTCCATCGCTGCCAGTACACTTTACTGAAAGCCCCTAAAGGTCTTTTCTGCAAGGCTGTGCACACTAAGGCATGCTGTAGCTGGCTGCAGTCCCTCTACAGCACTAGAAGAAGACTGTATGTTCAGGCACTTGGGATTAAATTTTCCTTTTTTGTCCCTGAAATACTGCATTGCAGACTCTTTTCTTAAATGTCTCTGGACATAGTTTGACTCCAGATACAATCTTGGCATACTGGCAAGATGAAGCATGCAGATGTGGTTCTTCAGTAAAGTTCTCTCACTGCTGAAGTCTTTAACCTTGGTTATACATCTCATTCAATGTTTTTACTCACCTTTGTTACCATAAAATTGTGTTTCATCCTTGATTCCCTTTTATTTCTCTTGAAGAATTTCCTTTCAGGCTACATAGGAGAGGAAGAAACCACCCATTAAGTGCAGACAGATCTGCTCTCAGTTATACTGATTTCCAGAGCAATTCTATGCAAATCAGTGAATTTACTCTGAAATAAATGAATGTGAAGGAATGCAGAAAATGTCACCGCTGTGCAAATGGAAGCTCAGTAGCCTTGTTAGTAACACTCAGCCATTGACTAGAGCCTTGTTGGAAATGTTTGTTGCTCATCTGTTTTTGTCTCGTATTCTTTCAGCAAAAAAGGTGTGGAACAAAGGTGGGAGTTTTTGTGTATTTTTGATTAACTGCAGCCTTTTAGAGATTCCTTAAACTTCTTTCTTGGCTGTAGTTGTCTCTGTGGTTGTTTATCTTTTAAATACTGGACCAATTCAGGTCAGGATGTGACAATCCACTGATGTTCTTTTGGAAATGATCTGTGGGGTTGTTTTTTTTTTTTTTTTCCTGCTAGCTATATGGCTAGAAAGCCCACTGCTTTAGAGAGTATTTTTTGCTACCTAGGACTATTGTCAGTTATGTCTGCCATCTTAAGGATAGACCAGAGATAAGGATATTGGCTGTCTAGACTTAGAAATAGGCATTTAAATTTTGCTGCGGAGAGACAGATGTTCTTATGTTGAAATAGCTGTAAGATGCACTGGAGAGGCCTTCTGCAGTCTTCTGCAGAAAGGATGCACATATGTTCTGGTTTTGTTTGGTGACGGAGGGCCTAAGGTAACAGCTTCTGTAGGAAACTGCTAGAAGTTGCTCCCCTTTGTTCAGTGGACTTGGCCGGGCCTAGGGCGGACCCACTGCTGGCCAAGGCCAAGCCAATTGATAGCAGAATGTTCTGTGATAACGCCTCTGTGATGACGTATTTAAGAAGGGGAAAACAGGGAAAAAAAAAAATTCTATGTCTGAAAAACTTACTACTCAAACAATAGGGATGTACTTTTAATTAAGAAAAACCACACAAAACCCAGTCAGCATTGGCTTCAGTTGCAGATTAAGATTAGAAAGGGAGCTCAAGAAGAAAGCACCAGGTAGTGCAGTTTTGGACATTCTGGAGACAACTGCTGTGGCTGAAATGTCAGCTGTTTGTAACTTCTGCCTGTCTGTTGTGTATGGAAGCCTGCTGGTGAGAAATGAATCAGACCGTAGGGGCAGGAGTTTGGCTGGCATAAGTTGCTCTAACTCCTGGGGCTGTGAGAGTTTGTGCCATCTGCGTATTTGACTCTACTCCTCTTGTCCTTTTCCCCCTGCTGTTTTTTGTTTTTTTTTTTTTTTTTTTTAACCCTTTTTTG
>WHYT01013183.1:14496-58864 GCA_009806455.1 Tetrax tetrax
TGGGTAGCAGTCCTGTAAAACCAGCCCTGTGGTTGTCTTGCACCCATGTCCTGATGGTGTTTTTGCTGGAAGGTAATGAGAAGGTTTGAATGAGGCCCTAAACACACAGAGCCCTTGACCTGCATGGGTGCTCTCTGCCTTGCTAGGAATAACTTGGCTGTAGCTGAGCTGTACCACTGAGCTAGGAATTGCTGAGCTCAGGGGATTTGCTGGCTTGTGCTGCTGTGTAGTTGGCTGCTTCTGTGTTCCAGTCTTTTCAGACTTCACAAACTTGTGCTTGAGCCCACAGTAAGGTGTAGAAAGTGCTTATGTTTTCTGTCTGAGTGGTGGTGATGGGCTGGAACTTCAGTGCCTCTGCATGTGTTGAACTGTAGATGATGCTAAGGATAAGTGAGTCCTGGCTGGAGACTGGGCTTGGGTCTGTGTTTGACCTTGCTGTATTAGTGTTGCTGGGACTGGCCTGTGTGTGAGATGATCACATGTCTTAATGATGTTCTTGTGCTTTTTTTGTCTTCTGGGGGAAGGGAAAAGACCAAGGGTCCGATTCTACAGTGCTTTACATCTTTTGCAGTTGCTTCTAGCCAAACAAGTTTGACCCCAAAGGTACTGATGTTACCTAAGTCCTCTGGAGTCTGAATCCACCTTGTCCAGGATCCACTAGGGATCCTGAGGAATGTACAGGCCAACAGAGAAATTGGTCTCAGGAATTTCATCTAGATTCCTCCCCTCAATCTGACAGTAAGGATTGTTCACCAGGATTGTAGGTATACATTGTTTTTCAATTTTATAGTACTTATAAGATTGTAAATCAAAGGTTCCCCTTCCCTTTTTTACACAGATATCTTCTCTCTCTGTTAGAAAACTGAGTTGCTGAGAACATCTGTTCGTTGTTTTATCAATTACCTATCTTGGATTTTTATTGTGCCCTTTAACTTGCAACGCTGATCTCTTAGACTATTAAGTAAAAAGGGTTACAACAGAAAGTAACTCAGCTTGGTTTTTTGTGATTTTTGAAAATATGTTGGCGTTTTCTAAACTGAGGATGGTTTGGTGGTTTTTTTTTGTTTGGTTTTTTTTTTGTTTTTTTGTTTTTTCCAGAAAGTGTTTTCTTATTCCTAACTTCCATAAAATACAGACAGATTGATTGTTCCTTGCCCTCATTAGGACGATGGGAGCCCTCCCTTCAGCCAGTTAGGGGCGAGGGTGACTTCTGCCTGCCTTTAGAGGAGGTCAGATTCTGCTCTCCTGTGTCTCTCCAGACTATGGCAAGGATCTCGCTGCACAGGTCTCTGGCAGATCCAATATTTGCAACATTCATATCATACATTTGAACGCAGAGTGTTGCAGGTACACGTCCCTCCAACACATTATTGCTGTAGGGATGTGCAAGTTTACACAGCTTCTTTCTTAAGGAAACTTAACTTCCCTGAGTTGCAAAACTCATTACACTGATGTTATTTAAAAAATAAAAAGAAAAAAGGAAAGACTGTATCTGTTGTGATTTTGTGTATATATTGTGAATATGTGGAAGTAAATTATTAGTTTTGGAGATTATAAAAGTTGTGGGTTTTTTTTTTTTTCTTAATCCTTCAGTCAGTGATCACAAATGTCTAGGCATTAGCTTTAATTCAGTAAGAACATATATTTCATATTATAAGCTTAGAGCTTTGAAGAGTAGCTCTAAACCCCAGTTTTGACCAACACTGAAAGCCAGCCATGGTGCCTGGGACTGGTGTTTTAACAGTATAGACAAGTGTCACTAGCAACAGAAGCTTCCAGCATCTGATTCCTATAATGTGGAGCTGTAGGGAACTGATAAGCTTGGCTCTTTAGTGGTTTGGCAACTGCTCCACACCATGAAATCTATAGTCAGAATTTTAGGAATGGGTAGAAATATATTAATGGTGAGGCAAGAATGAGGTGAGTCTTGGCTATGGGAAGCCTGCCTGGAGTTACGCACCTCAAAATTAAAACAACCAAATTTACAACCAGCAGTCTGGAGTCTTCTTCCCTGTTTAATATTTATTTCTTAAATAGACCCACTTATTTCAGGAAAACAACTTGCTAAGTAAGAAAGTATATACAACAAGTGTTGAACTGTTGAATCAAATCTGCAAAATGGAATATATTTTTAGGCTTAGTGGAAGTTGCACGAAGACTTAATTAACCTTTTACTTGAAGATGTCCTTTTCCATCCTTTGCTTAAATTTTCACTCACGTTGATGGCTGAGGTAGTCCTTGATGCTGTGTGTGAGTTTCTCTATATTGATTCTGCAAAAAAATTTTGAAAAGAGCC
The DNA here is from genome assembly GCA_009806455.1 of Tetrax tetrax. Lineage (NCBI taxonomy): Eukaryota > Metazoa > Chordata > Aves > Otidiformes > Otididae > Tetrax > Tetrax tetrax. The sequence goes on from WHYT01013183.1 coordinate 16,793, forward strand.
TTAGGTTATTGTTAATGTTATGCCTTACTTCCTTTAAAAAGCTTAATTTTAATGCCACTGTCAGTTACCTTAACCAGAATTAAATTAGTGTGCATGTAGTTTTCAGGTGTGACCTTATTTGATGAGGAGAGATTGGGGAAAGTTGGCTAGAAACATTTGTGAGATAGGATCCTGGAAAAAGAAAAGATGTATATTTTTGGAAATGACTCTTACCTAGATTGCATCCTGAAAATGAATTGACTTTAAAATGTTGCAGCCAACTCTTTTTTTCAGTGTCTTAACTTTGAATCATTTTTTTCAGGTGATTTGAAGCTTTTTTCTGTTTCTTTTTTTTCCCCTTTTAGATTCTAAAAAATATGAGGTTTACTAAATATACTACCTGTATCCTAAAGGGGCATTTTTTTTCCTTAAGGAGAAAGTGAGGACTTCATTTAGTAGTGCTGTCATTCTGACACCTTTCAAGAACATTATAATCTCTTCAGTTTTAATTAAGAGGTAAAGTCATTGCTTTCCTAATAAGTGCACCCTGCTGTATCATTCCAGAGTCAGGAGCCAATCTGCCTTGTCCGATACTGGTTATTCATTCTCTGTGAATTAAAATGCACATCTTTCTCTAGCTGCGATTGATCTTTCGAGTAGCTGATTTTAGTCAAGCCATGCAGCTACAGCATATGTCAGGTCTGAAAGATGAAATGACGTGGTAGTTTTCGTAGGCAAGCTATGTGTTTGCCGTGCAGCTCACTGCTATTGAGTTAATGTTTGGGAATGAGAATAATGACATGTAAGAAAATACATCCTTGAATTTAAGCTGCATATGTCTTGGGATTCATCTCACAATGCTGGGCACCCATTTGAAAACTGGTGGGACAAACCTGGGTTATCTGCAGAGTATGTCTTTCCCTCAGGAGCTCTGCGTAAATGACTACAATTTTCCTTACCCAGTGTTCACTGACATCAGTCTTTCAGCTCCGTTCATTTCCACAAAAGAAGGCTATGCTCAGTCTTTTTGAAAAACAGGTTTAAAAAAATACCTATAATCTCCAGTTGCTCCTGCCTCTGTGATTCTCACATGAAATATGTTGCTGAAGAGGTGCCTCCTTTTACCTATTCAAACTAGTAGCCAAATATCCCAGCTCCTTCATGTTATGTCTGAGTCTTGAGCTTGGGACCATATCCCTCCTGTAAACTGAAGGGACTAAAGATCTCCCCATAGATGTCCTGAGATTGTGGAACATTTCTTTGAAATGTATCATGTAGAGTCTGAGCCCTGTGTCATGCTGCAAGCTTTGCTGCTTTGTTATGATGTACCCCGAAGGATTTGACCCTGGCAGGGCCTGCTGGAAGTCCTGCTTCCCCAGGCAGAATGGAGAAGCCCTCACTCTCTCCTTGAAGACTTCAGCCCTGGTGGGCTACCATCTCTCTGCAAAGGAGTGCTTGTATATCAGTGTGTCAGGGGACTCTCGTGCAGTCTTCTGCCCCTTTGATGCATCCTAATAGTCTGTTTAGTCCCTTAGTTTCAAATAAACAAGAAGATAGGTAGGGTTTTCTTCTAGCCCTCTTGGCTGCAAGTAGAGATGCATACTGCTTAGAAGCACCAGTAGTGAGACTGTTACTAGAACAGGGTTCAGAAAAGGTTGGACCTGCCATTTCTACCATGTCTGGATCCTCTATGACCAAGAAAGACTAGATTTCATCCAGGACTGTTAGAAAAGATTATATTGTTTCTCAGCCTTGCATCTGTGTCTGTTAGCTGCTCTTTTGTCTCGTTAATAATTTGAAATATCTTCTTGAGGCATCCTTTGATTAGCAGAGCTAATGAGACAGTGACCGTCTGGCAAACTGGAGCAATAATTTATGCCAGGAGTTTACAAAAAAAAAAAAGAGTTACAAGAGAAAAAACAGATTTAACCCTTAGGAAAGTTAGCTGTTTTAGTCACAGATGTCCATAATGAAGCAACTGCCATTCAGTGAGGAATATTGTCAGACCAAAGGGGAGCTTAGGGTGAGAGTTTAATTCTCTGACATGGATTATTTATCTTTCTTACCTATTCTTTACATCATTATGAGGCCTGAGCGTTAGTGTGATTCCAGAGACCATTGCTCTTCTAGGAATTTATATCCGTTTCATAGAGGTAACTCAACTAGAAGGCTTGATTCCCATGATGCTTTTTCCTTTCAAGGCCAGCGTGCTGATGTATTTTTTTTCTTTCATCTGATCTCCATGGCATGAAAGCTGTGTTTTTAACGCTGCTTTGTGATTTTGGGGACAGGCAACATCAACAGAAGGTGAAGGTGAAGTTTGGTGTAGTTTCACCATGGCTGGGCAGCAGTGAGTTTGTATGCAAAAATAAAGGAAAACTTGTGGATATACTGTAGGCAAGTGGAGGCTGGGGTTGCCAGATTCACTCAGGGAGTGGGCAAATGTATGTACATTGCATATTATGTGGTTTTTGTTTGTTTTGCCTCGTTAGTCCTGAGGGCTGTATAAAATGTAGAAGTTGCCTCACCTTCTGCCCTTAATTGTCCATGCATTAGGTTTTCTGTGAGGCTTACCTGAGGTCAGCGAGTTATTGAGTGAAGAAAATGGTTTAATGAAGAAATAAAGTGTGATTCTTGGCCTATTTATGGGTGGGTTCTGCACTTTTTATGAGCAAATTCTGTAGAAAACCTGTAAAAATTAATACCTCTTTCACAAACAAAGCTGTAAGGCTTAATGTTTCTGCCAAATAATAGATAGCTCTAAAGGGTTTGAAATAAAATGTGTTCCTTTAGGTACTGAAGTGTTGTTATTATATGTCTTAAAAATGGCTGTAACTTTTCACATAGAAAAATTAAATTGCATGAATCAACAAAGGCAAAGAAATGTAGAGCTAGAGCTGCCATTGGGTTTTTAATTTAGCCCTTGGTAACTAGACATTGCTGCGCATACGGTTCCCTGCCAGAGCATCCCCAAGGACTGGCAGTGTTGCATGCTTTAAGATGGCACTGAAACTTTAGGGAGCTTGTGGTGGAGCAACAGCATAGGTCTCACTGAAATCCACAAAGTCAAGGCTTCTGTTCAGCAGTCATCGGGAAGGTGACTTGTTGTCACAAATACTCTCTGAAAGCCCGGTTGAACGGACCTACACTGAGCATGGGTTGGGACGAGGTCAGATTTGCTGAAAACTGACTTTGATGATGGTAAAAGTTTTGGACTTTCAGCAACGTGCTAGGTATTTCCTAATGTAGCAGTGAGCTTGGAAACCAGGCTAAAGCTTCCCCAGAGCAACGTGCAGTTTTGCCTCACCAGGGCTACAGTTGTTAAAAGTTAATTTTCTTGAGAAAAATGAGAGTAGCTGAGGTGGACGGAGAAGGCTTTGGGACTTCATCAGGTTGTGGGTGAGGAAGGTGGCCTCAAAGGCTGAGGTGAAAGAAGTGGGCATGGCAGAAAGGGGCAGGAAAAGGTGCTATCAGTCAGGCAGGGAGGGCTCTGGGTAGTGGAGGGATCTTATGGGCTTCAGACCGTAGGTACTGGGGGAGCTCTGAGTGCACCCTTCTGATGCTGTTTTGTTCCTCCTCTTTCTTCCTTAGCAGCACTAAAGGCAGTGGAGATTTACTGGGGGAGAAGACTTCATGTTGCTGCACAAGGCTTGGTTAAGCCTTGATTCACCACCTGAATGAGTTGTATACTGTGTGAGAGAGAAGATAGAGGCTTTTTATGGGGGGATGGTGGTGATAAATAACAGCTGATGTGGAGATCCTAATTTTGAAATGATATTAGCTATACCTCAGCCATCTTCTCTGCCTCTAACTTCACTTCCTTAGAGCTCAGTAGTAACTTTCCTTGACCAAAACTGGGAGAGGTAGCGCCCTCCTCCTATCAGCTGAGGTGCTTGGGAAGGACATGAGAAGGTTGCTTAGAATCGTAGAATCATAGAATGGTTAGAGTTGGAAGGGACCTTCAAAGGTCATGTAGTCCAACCCCCCTGCAAGAAGCAGGGACATCCCTGACTAGATCAGGTTGCTCAGAGCCTCATCCAGCCTGGCCTTGAATGTTTCCAGGGATGGGGCATCCACCACCTGTCTGGGCAACCTTGCAGGATCCTTGCAGGATATTTTGGCAAGTGGGAGGAGGCTTACACATAATGGAAGTGGAATGGGAAAACCTCTAGTTTTTGCAGCTGCCAGTGCATCATACAGATGGGACTGGTGTTGCGTGGTACCTAGGGATTCAAGCCACAGCTGAACATTAGCGAAAGACTTCTTTTGGGAATGATGGGAAAAGCAGGAGGAACTGAGGCTGGGCCATCTTCTGAGTTTGTTGAGGAAAAATGGCTTTCAGAGGCTTCTGAGTCTCTTGATATCTTTGCTATTTGGAGCTAATATACCCCGTGGGAACACTTTGGTCTAGAAGTGGATAATCCCCAAATTTAGAAGAGAAGTGTGAAAACATGTCGGGTTATAGGGCAGCTTATTCCCTGCAGTCCTTCAGCCTCAGCATTTGTTTGAGGAGTTATGGGCTTTTGAGTTAGCACATGCTGTCTGGCTTGTGTCCTGCTACGCTGGAACGGAAGTGTTCTGGGAGGTATTTGGAAGAAGTTGAAACATCAGGTCATTCAACAGTCCTAGTCAAAAGCATGCTCAGGTATGATGAGATCAGAGAGTTGTCTCTATAACTTCCTAATGACAGAGACAATGTTAGAAATGCCACATTTTTGCAAAACTTTTGATTTGTCTCCTTTCCCACCTCTCCCTTTTTATATAAGCAAGATTGAACAATGTATTGGGCTTTTACAGAGAGGCTAATGAAAGTTGTTGGAGCAGTGGATGCATGTATATTTGTCTTTTCTGGTCATTAAGTACCAGATTTCTTGAAGAACCCATCATATGTCAACTCCTATTTAGGTACTTAGTTTCCAGAAACATTAAGCAACCAGCTTCTCCAGTCCTGAATGAGAGCTATTGGGTGTTAAAATCCTTTTGAAAATATAGTAACTTTTTACATTTCTGGATAGGGAGATGAGCACTGTGGGAAATGGTTTGAGCTAAAAATGGTCAAACAGTTTTGAAAATTGAGTCCTAGGAGTCCATCTTTCCTATATCTGTGTTGAGGAAGACTGAACAATGTTAGTATGAGCAGACTCTGGCCATCTGTGGCAACTGGAGACCAGATCAGGTGCCTAGAGTTAATTTTTAAATAAACAAGGCTGCAAGTCAGTTCCCTGGTGTCTTGGGGATATCTGTGGAGTAGAGGGCTAGTCGCTGTGAGGGTATCTGCCAGCCTTTGAGGCTGTCCGTTGTGTATTCGCATTCAGCTACCACTTGGTTGTCTGCACTGTTTGTGAAATACCTAAAATGCTGTGAGTACTGGAGAGCAAACTGAGGACGCTGCATAGCAATCGTCTAGGAACAATTTGAAGAAAAGGCATGAATTGCCAGCTGCCTCTGATGGTTGTTTTTCTTTCTGAATATGGTATTTTGTCACTTACCATCCGTACCGTATTACATAGCAGATTGTTGTTTACTTTTATATTCTGCTTTTAGGATTTGCGCAACCAGTAAATGACTTATCAAGAAAATATGTTTATGTAGAAAATGAAGTGTCAAATTACCCACTGTTTCGATTACTTGGGTGGTTGTTATTTTTTTCCCGTAATTGACTCCTCTGAGAAGTCTTTATTCTCAGAGAGGCTGCTGTGTTGTCAATCGTGCCAAATTGTATGAGATTATGTGCTACAGTTTTGTGACAGAAACTGATATTCATTAGGAAGTTGTGATCACTGTAATAAAAAGTAATGAAAAGGAGATGCACAGTTGTCTTTTAAAAACATGACAAGCATTCTCTTCTTTCCTCTTCTTTCAGTGCCTGTCAGTCTGCAGCTCCTTTAAATTGCCACTTGTGCGTACAGTGATTTGAGTCTTCCATTGGCTAACCTTGTGAGACTGTACATTGACATTTCTAATGGGTCCACTGCTTATGGAAGGTCCTTGGCATCTGACTTGTCTTGGCAGAGGGAGGAGCAGAGAGAAATAATTGGGGAGAGGAATGGAAAATTGGAAAAATGGAAGAATATTAATGAAAATGGCCTTGAGTTCTTTTCCTCTGTAGATCAGTCACATCTTTGAGCACTTTTGCAGTGGTTTACTGCTGGTAAGAGAAGTGGTTGGTTGCACACACTGGCATCTTACAACATTGCAATGACCACTCTCTCTCTGACACACTTCTCAGCCATATATAAACGTTAATACCTTGACCTCAAAGACGACAACAAATGATGGAGGTCAACAGGTTACAGGTGGCAGTACCATATGAAGGCACAGCTCAAGCTTATCTTCACTTATCTCTAGCAAAGTGCATACAAAAGTAATCAGAGGTCACATTTACTTGCTAACAGTTAACTAACTGAGGCAGTAAGTTAATTTTTCCTTGGCTATTGGTATTCAGGAAGCACTCTGGAGCTGTAACTAAGATCAGAGCTCTGTTATTTTAGTCATTGTGGGCATATATACTAAAAACTTAAATCTCTATTATTGAGCCAATGTGTTTTGTCTGGCACTGTTCCAGGCTTAGCTGACATGCAGTCAGTCACTTTTTAAGCTGCAGTAACCTTTCTGCATGCCTCACTCCAGAGACCCATACCCTTTCCTGCAGAGATAACTGTATTAAAGCCAAAAGAACACACAAGCATCGCAAGAAGAAACAAATTACCAGCAAGACTGCTGCTGGCCCCTGATGTTTGTAAGTGACAGTTTTAAATCCATGCTTAATGTGCTTTAGGCTTCCAAGACTGGACAGGTAACACTGAGCACCATGAGTGCTGATTACTTGAGGGATCTTTTGGAAGAGAAGCTGCTGCCCACTCTTTATGTGCATGAATGATCCTCATGGCTTCTTTCAAAGAGTAGAGCAGTTCCTCCCAGTGTTGAGACTCAGTCAGCTGCTTCATTGCCATGCATGGATGTGCTGCTTGACTGCTGTCTGCTCTTAAGAGATGGTTGTATTTCATCAGCAGCCTACAAAACATAGTTGTTAAAATATCTTTCCTGAAGAGAATGATGAATTGCTCCAGTTGCCGTATTATTTTCACTCTGGGAATGTTCTCCTTGAGCCTGCTCAGAGTTAATTAAAAATAATAGTCAGCATCATGCAGTTAGTTAAAAAGTTTTCCAAGAGAGGTTTACCCATGACACCTTGTCTCACTGCTGTTATTGATAGAAATAATGCAGTATTGAGTCACTACCCACTTCAGCTGTAAATACTAAATTGGATTAAGTCACTTTTCTCTCTCTTCACTAAAATCTTTTTCCTATGCATTAATGGAATAGAATTTGAAATGGCAGTGATAGTAAGTACCACCTTAATCCTCCTTTGCTTTTCTACCTCTAGCTGTTTAGATCAGTCACATGAAGGTCAATAGTCAAGGGATGTGGTGGACGGAGGGTTTAACCTTGTTACAGATTCTCTTGGAAAGTGGTTTCATAGCTACAGCTCACTGGTTTGTACCATCTTGTACCACTAGTGTTCTGCAGGTAAGGGGAAAGGAGAGCAGTCATCTCATTTGTTTTTGTTTCCTGGGTGCTTGTGTAGGCTCTGTCATCACATTAACTGAGTGCCTTCCAGTTTTCATTATATCAGGCCTCTCACTGAACTTTTTAGAGATGGAGAAGGTATTCTCATTTATGGAGGTGGTCCTGAAATACTGAGAGAGTGACTGATTCCTTGTTCACAGAGGGAGTTGAATGCCGTCCCCTGCGGTGCCTGTTCAGCACCCCAGTGATAGCTGACAGGTAAGCAGGATGTATAGCCAAGGCAAAATCCCAGCTTGCTTTCTCCAAGAACCCACCTCCATCCAAGGTGTTAAGGAGAGAGCAGTGATTACTCCCTACCCTACAGCCGGAAGGGAGACCAGGGCCCTAGTGAGAATGAGTAAATGCGATGGTTGGGGCTTGGGACTATGCTTGAGCGGAGCTTGTGGCAGAATCAGTGTCTGCTGGTAGCCCTATTCACTCAAGTTGTTTTGTAAAGAATTCCTGAGCTTTCCAAATAGCAGTGCCTTCATTTATATTCACCTCTGTACAACTGCTGTTGTGGAAGGGATTTTGAAATCTCTGCTGTGAGTGAGAGGATGATGACTTCCCAAGTGAAATTTAGAACAGGGGCATTCAGGCCACGAAGCAGCGGCAGAACCTATAGGCTGTCTTGTGTGCAAATGAGTTTTTCAATCAGCGTTAAGGACAGGATGATATGAATGAGAACATTTATTTAATGGTTTGAATATGAAGATGATGCAAAAAGTCAGTTTAACTGAACTACTTTAGGGGTTAAAGTTCCTCCACTTTGTAATCTAGCTTTACATAAATATAATGAATGATGGTCAATGCAAGCAGATGTTTAGCACACTGGGAGAAAGGGGGTAGGGAGGGGGAGAGGGAGATACATACATACTATGATATTCCCTGACTGTTTATTTGTTTTGAAAGGAAAATGCACTATTTTCATTTTGCAGCAAGAGGAAAATTTGGAAGTATTTTATTTGCTAATATAAGCAGTTAGAACTTCCTGTGCCTGTGTAATGTGAGGATTTAGCCCTTAGTTTGACTTGTAGCTTTTTTTTTTCTAGTATCATGCAAAGTCAGAAATACTTTTTTTTCCCTCCCTTTGCAGTGACTTGAAGTATTATTTTCAAATCATCAATTCATTCTGATTGCACACCAGACTGGATGCCGAATGGGACCTCAAACATGACACTAATCTGCCTCATTCACTTTGAAAAGCAAATTCTTTGTGTGTTTTCCTTTAAAGTCAGGGCTGAAGGCATCCTCTTTCCCTGCATGCAGTACTTGAGCGCTTAAGAGGAGGATATTGCTAGCAAAATAAAATATAGCTTTGGCTTTTTACAGGAGATTATCTGGGAAGAGGGTCTCTTCAGTGTGAGTAAAACTTGTCAGTTCATGGTGATTCAAGTGTACCAAAAGACATGCAGGAACTGTTCAGGCTTACCTCAGTAAAGCTACATTTCCTCCGTTCTTCTGTTTGCTTTTGGTGTCGTCTGGGTCTTGGTAGTCCTTCTGCAAAAAGATGATATCATTTTGCTTCCTTTCCTCCATTCACTCATATCTGTACTTTGCAAGAGAGGAAAGTAATTAATGTAGATAGGTAGCATGATACGCTCATTCTTTCTTCTCCCCACCTTTAGAAGAAGATAGTCATTGATTCATTGAGGTGCTTTTCATATCAAAATTCACTATAAAGACAGACTAGTATAATCTGTGGGAACAAATGGTATTTCTTGGTAGATTTTGCTAACTGGCATCATTGATAGGTACTGTTGCAACTAGACTGGACTAAAGTTTTTTGCTACATGAGCATAAAATTAGGGTTTTTTTTCCCAGATAACACTCATGAAGGGCACTGTGATTACGGGTACTAGTTTGACCTTCAGGACAGCCTTGAGGGTCTGACCTTCTCTTTGGACTTTTTTGAAGGGGGAGGATTGGCTACTTGTCAGTTGGTTTTGCTTTGTAGCCTGTCATTTGGACCGCACACAGAGTTTGATCAGACTTGCACATCCTTGAATCTTTACTCTCTCTTAGCGTGACCATAAGATACTTGGATAGTTTCCTTCCAGCTTCTGCAGTGTCAAAAACAGCCTTACTATCTAGCATGTGTATTATATTATGTCCAGTTGCCATAGAGAAGATATCAGTGGGAGTAGGCATGTGTCGTAGTTCAGCCCCGATCGGGACCAGACTACACAGTCTCTCTCTTTTGCTCTCCCCACCGTCGGAGAGAACAGGGGGAGATGATATAAGGAAAAACGGCTCGAGGTTTGAGATAAGGATGGGGACAAATCCTTAAAGTTACCATCACGGGCAAAACATACTCGACTTGGGGAAAAATACTCATTTATTTCTAAAAATAGCAGGAGAATGAGACGGGGAACAAGATAACCTCCCCCCACCACTCCCTCTTCCCGGGCTTATCTCTACCACCTTCCCCCCAGACCGGCACAGGGGGAAGAGGGAATGGGGGTCGTGGTCAGTTCATCACGCATTGTTTTACGCCACTGCTTCATAGTCGGGGGAAGAACTCCTCGCATTCCTCCCCTGCTCCAGCGTGGGGTCCCTCCCACGGGCTACAGTCCTTTGTGAAACTGCTCTGGCGTGGGTCATCTCTTCCACGGGGTGCAGTCTCTCCAGAACAGCTGCCCCAGCAGGCCCTCCATGGGCCACAGCCTCCTTCAGGCCTCCACCTGCCCTGGCGTGGGCTCCTCCACAGGCTGCAGGTGGATCTCTGCTCCTCCGTGGACCTCCATGGGCTGCAGGGGGACAACCTGCTCCACCATGGTCTTCACCATGGGCTGCAGGGGAATCTTGGCAGGGAGCCGCATTACTCCTCCCCCTCCTCCTTCACTGACGTGGTGTCTGCAGCCATTCCTCGCAACAGGCTGGCTGGCAGACGCCTCTCAGGATCCTTTTAACACCTTCTTCACTTCTCATCTCCTCTCCACTTCTTGCAGCCAGGCCGGGCCGAGTTGGGCCCAGTCAGCCCCCCGGCAGGAGGCCAGAGGGTGAGGCCTGCAAGGCCCACAAGGCTCATGCCTTCCCCTCTCTGCCCCCACTCAGCTGCTTCACATCTTCTCTCCTTTTTTTTCCTGTTTTCCCCTTCTTAAATACGTTATCGCAGAGGTGTTATCACGGGACATTCTGCTCCCAATTGGCTCAGCCTTGGCCAGCACTGGGTCTGCCCTAGGCCCGGCCAAGTCCACTGAACAAAGGGGAGCGACTTCTAGCAGTTTCCTACAGAAGTGACCACCTTAGGCCCCCCCTCACTAAACAAAACCAGAACAGCATGGAAAATGAATTCAGTTCAAAGCAAGGTCATCACCTGCAGCAATGGAAGATATAAGGGAAGTACCAATAGATATTTTCTAACAATAAACCTAGTCAAGTACTGGAATCGCTTGTCTAGGGATGCTGTATAATGTGGGATGTGCAATGATTAAATATTCTTAAAAACATGTTAAAATATTCTTAAAAATAAACCTATTTCAGAAATGGTCTTAGATGTAGTTAATATGCCTTCAGAGAAGGGAAGAGATTCCACGAACTACTAATTCCTTTTGCTCTACTTTTTATGATTTCTTCAACGTATTAGCAGAGCTGTGGAAAGCTTTTGGCATCTTTTCCATCTGTTGACCTGTAAGAACTGGTCTCTTGGAAAATCAGTGTTGAAAATTGTCCCCAAACCACCAAGAACTTTGAATGAATTCCTTCTCCTGAGTTTTGATCAGGAACTGAGAGCTTCTTTTCAGTATGCTTATTAAGTCTATAAAGGGTTTTGATGACATGGATGTATGTGTGATACATAGCTTTGCAAGCAAGATTTACTGATGGCAAATACATACGTGTTTATGTTTAATGTGTAGGAAACAATGTTATGAGGACCATCCATGGCGTGGGAGAGATGATGACCCAAATGGTGCTGAGCAGAGGATCTATATTTCCCATCAGTGCCCCTGATGTACAGCCAAGCATTCACCCAAGCAAGCAAGCTAGCACCTCAGACAGTGAGGATGTGATCGTAATGGACACCAAATTGAAAATAATTGAGATTTTGCAGGTAATAATGATTGGTGGGATGTCACACAGCAGTCATTTCACAGTTTACTTACTCACATTGTGGCAAAGTTCTGTTACCTACATTCCTGCTATTCAGTGAGCTGTTTGTTGTAAAAATAACTCTTTGATATGAGGAAGAATACTCCTCTTTGTGAACAACTGTACAGTTGTGCTCCTCACTCTGTTAATACCTACTTCACTTCTGAAGGAACCAGATGCTGTAGAAACTCTGTCACTGTTAATGTGAAAAGGCAGAACTTGTCCTTAATCTGCCTCACTAATGTTCTCTGAAGACAGTATGTCTGTTGCCAGTCTCATTAAAACTCATTTTACACTGCAGTAGATTATTTGACTTTAGTATTTGACTTTTCCTTTACAGTAGTTTGGTGAAAGGCAGAATTGGACCCAGACCAACGGAAGCCATGCAAGGCCATGCACTTTTGAAGGCCATTTCAGATTTCCACTGTTAGACTGAGAGTCATCTATGGGCTGCTATGATTTTCTCCTAGCTGAACTGACAAGCTGTACAATACTAGTGTGCCCCCTGAGAGATAATTTTCACTTTGTGCCATTAGTAAGTGAAGTGGCACACATTTGTTCTGCATCTCAAATCACAGTTTCTGCAATACTTACGCACTGAAGGAATGTTTCAGTGTTTTCTATGAATTCTGTGAATCTATTGATACCATTGTCACTTTTGAAGGATTCAATTTGTTCTGACTGCTTATAAATGATTTATATTACCTAAATTACTCGTCATCTGAAAGACTGTTAATGGTTAGAGTATCTGCAATACTGCATACTTTGGTTCCAGAGCTCTTTTAGTTTACGGCTTATGGTGAAGGACAGAGTGTTATGAAGTTATATCATCTAAATAACACCATTTGTGTGTATCGCTTCTCATATTCATTTGTTTTTTGACTGAATTTCTGTCCATACTGTCTTGCTTTACTGGTTGATACCTAGGAGAATGATTCCAGGACACCAGCCTCGTCCTGTGCATTCCCTGTCTGCTCACAAGCAAGAGAATCAAATTTAGTCTCATCCTTTCCTTTTTCACAGCACGTCCAGTGCAAGAGCACCCGGGATTGGAGAGCATTTAATCCTGGTTTGTTACTTAGTACATGATTTGTTAGTAACAGTTTAGTCACATGGTCAAATTACTGCAGATTAGCAAATTGTCATATGTTGCGTGAATCACTGTAAATGTGCATATATATGATCTTAGTTCACAAGAAATACAAAATAATTCCATTTCGTTTAATATGCAATGGAGGAGGATTAATTTAAATCACATTACTGTGCTATTACCCTACATGGTGAGGAAGAACATTTCAGATTTATTGTATTATCCTGCATAGCTAGTACAATGGTGATTAAAACTATTCTATTCTAAGAAATATTTCAGTTTATAATAATTTGATTCTCAATATATCCTTTTATTCCTTTAAGTAAAGACATTTTTTACTTAAGAGTTTCCATTCTGCCAGCAGCCAGGTTTAAACAGATGGCCTGATAGACTTAGTTGAGTATGTGTGGACTTGGGAAATTTTTATTTTTAAAAATCTTGCTTGTACAGTTATAGGGTAGCTTCATTGTGGACCCAAAATAAACCTGCCTTTTCTTCTTTTTTGTTTGAAGGCTTTAAAGAAAATATATTGTTTCTTAAACTGGCATTTTATTAGCTTTTAGATGGTATAGTCCTAGTCAAAGGCTATTACAGTATTCTGGGTCTGGGAAGCTTATCTGACTTCAGTTAGAGATCAAAGAAACAGGTTGCCACCATTTGCTAAGTCATCACCTGTCACCTGAGTCTCAGTAACTTAACATATGTGCTTTCATCCCCATGGATTGTAAGATACGTTAAATGATCTTAAACCTCTGTCATTGTATGCTTGCATTTACTGTGGGCAAGGAGCATGTGTGTGGGAAACACTGAAACTCAGTTGATGGGCAGTCAGTTCTTGAATAGAATCATAGAATGGCTTGGGTTGGAGGGGACCTTTAAAGGTCATCTAGTCCATCCCCCAAGTGTCAGATGTGTATGTGTCAGTCCTTAAACTGGTACTGATGTCTTCGGCCCAGTTATTTTCCTCACTATTTCAATATAAAAGCAGCACTTCCAGCTTTGAATTAGGATTTTTTCTGAGTTTCTGATTTCACAGCTGAGGAACAAAAGGCACCAATAGTCAGAAGAAAGCAGAGTGTTGAGTGAGGGAGGTTTCTGCTACCATTACAGTGGTAGCTTCCAAAGCCAAACTGTTTTGGTTTTTTTTGTGGTTTTTTTTTTTTTTTTTTACCTATGTGCTGGCAAAACTGCTAGGAGCTCATGAAGAACATGCTGTTTGCTCCTCACATCCTCAGCTGATGGCTAGCAATGTAAAAAAAGACAACACCAGGCTTGTGCTTCACTTCATGGGAGCCTGGAGTTACTGCAGCATCGCTGCCCTTGGCTGTCAGGCATCTGAGAGGGTGAGCCTTGAGCCTGTTGTCTTTACACTCAACCCCACTCCACTTCTTATCTTCATGGGGCATTAGAAGTCCAACTGAAATATGAAATAGTCAGATTCAACATGAGTTTGAATGTACTGATCAGACTTGCAGGCAGTGAGGAGAAGGCTGTGTGATGGAGCCCATGGACAAATCCAGTCTCCTCCTTATTCAGGAGTCGATAGGATAGAGTTCAATATCTTTCAGGATGATCAGAGGGAAGAAAGAAATCACAGAAAACTGATGAATGTAATGGATTCTTTTTTCATAGTGTACATATACTTAAAATAATTTACTTAAAGTAATTCTGTATCCTTGTATGTTCCACTACAGAAAAATCCTAACTCAAAAAAGGAAAAGTCTTATTTTAAACTTTTTTCTTGTAGTTTATCCTCAGCGTTAGACTGGACTATAGAATATCCTACATGCTGTCTATCTATAAGAGGGAGTTTGGGGAAAACAATGAAAACATTGATAGCTCTACAACATCCCCACCTGACACACCAGGGATTGCCTCAGGTAAATGTCACTCTTGTATTACAATGTAAAATAATTCTGTGTATACTACTGCAAAACAATGAACTCAGCTACACCAGAAAGATGCATGCTGCTTAAAGTTGAAAAGCTTGTGGGAAAATTAAAATCTTAAGCAATCCCTTAAAAATAAGATTTTTGCTGTCATATCCTTCTCTAACAAAAACGTAATCCTTTTTTTCCCATGATGACAATTTATTCTCTTATTTGTACTCTTCCCAAAACACTGCACGATGACAAATGTAGTAGAGGATAGATCATGAAAAAATGGTTGGGATTAGATGAGGATAGTTTTAAGGAAGATGAACGTAGTATGGGAATGGTGTAGCTTTCCAGGGTGCTTTCTTGTGCACACAAGTTGACTGCTGTCAACTAAAGCTTTGCTTTAGTTGGAGGTGCTGTGTAACAGAGGGGTGGCTAAGTCTAAAGTACTGAATTCTTAAGTAGTAAGGTGTATTAAAGGTATTCTAAAGCAAAATGATGATGTGGTAAACAATCTGGTTTATGATAAATATTCTAAAGTTCATCTGTCTCATTTAGCTCCTTTGTGCAGGTTGGCTCATCCAGCAAAAATTATCTTAAGTTTCATATTCCCTGTCATTCATTCTTGGTCATTGTACAGCTCCTTGCAGCGCGGAGCTGTGGTTTTTGCCGAGTCGAGGAATATGCAGTTAGACCTTTACCTGATAACATCTACTTTAAAGAGAGACAGAGTTAAGTTTTGCTGTGCAGATTAAACAATAATCATTGGCTTTTTTTTTTGTTTGTTTTTTAATTTTTATTTTGATTGTTTTCCAGCAATTGTTCCTGACATAGATGAAATTGCAGCTCAAGCTGAAACCATGTTTGCTGGCAGGTATATTCTATGAAGTTTTACCTCTCTGTATTCATCTCTTTGTTCACATTGATATTGCTCATAGACAATCTCTGCTTTTTCTGTGTGTGTTTTCATATCCCTTCCTCTTCCTTTGGCTACTTCTTATTACATAGATAGAAAAGTGCCAGTAAAGACCTGGATTTCAAACAAGCAAGCAGCCCAGTTGTTATAGATGGTTGTGGGACTGGAAATGACCACCCTCTTAGTTATAAGAGAGTTGGTAGAAAGTTTTTGCCTTGTTCTCAGGGATAGCTGGGGAATAGTGTACAGGTATACTGGGCTAAAACGCACTGATTATTTATTTCTCTTATAATTTCTCACATGGGGGCTTTTAAAGAAAGATCTTTTTCTGTATACCTTATGGCTGTAGTCCCAAATTTCTTGGATCAGTAGGTTACTGTTGACCCTCAGTATTTATCATAATTACATGACCTATTGTCATTGCACCTTGTCTTTGAACTTATTTAGAAAGTTATGTCAACAATAACCTCTTTCATGTGACTCCGCACATCAACTGTGGACCACTTGCTATCCTCTTCTGGACCACCAGAGGCTTGCAGATCACAAGTTATGCATGCAGAGTTTTGGAAGTGGTTTCAGCTACTCTGTGAACAACAACAACAAAAAGCATGGAAAATTACACACTGGAGAGTTATTACCATTATCACTATATTGGTTTAATTTTGCGGGTATAATTATAATTACACCAGTAAAAATGAATTCCATTTAGACACGGCCATAGACTTTAAAGTTTTTCTTGGAGCTAAGGATAAGCATCTGTAATATGGGCGTTCTCATCTTTCCTCTCTCGGTCTCTTATGTGTTCTCAGTCTTTACTGGTGAGAGCAATACCTCCAGTCCTCTCCCTGAACTCCCACAATGTAAAACAACACACAGCCCTTGGCATCTGCATCTTTAAAATGAACAGAGAGACTGAGTGGTTTCTTGGAAACATTATTTCTGCTTTGATATGTTAAGTGTAAATCTGCTTTCTGCTGTTCCAGATTATAAATACGATTCCAGAAATATGATGCCTTTGGCAATTCTTACTGTTTTTGAGCTTATTTTTTCTTAAATGAAATTTTAATAGCAGCTGTAAAGGGAAGAAGTGAGAAGAAAAGGGCCAAATTAATCTCTGATGAAATGCTGTTTACTTCAATTAATTTGGGTTGGGGATGGGCTTGGCATAACTTATCCAAGACACAAATGAATGCTTTTGCAATATGGATTTTAATTACAACATTTGACACATTTCATACATACTTACTTTCATTCCGTAGCGTCCATTCTGCTACCAGATTGCTGCAACAGCATATGACTGTAGCATTGAAGGCCTTATCAAGTATGTTAAAATGTTTATAGTTTACATCTTGCAGTGTATTTCATTTGGTTTTAAGAGCTCTGTCAAATGAAGATTTTGTGTATGGGCATATTTATGTCAAAAGCTTTTATTTTTTCCTTATTTAATTTACTTTATTTGGTCTTTTTTTCCCATTTCTGTTGCAGAAAGGAGAAGAGTGCAGTTCAGCTTGATGACGAAGGGGGCAGAACTTTTTTACGTGTCCTCATTCACCTCATCATGCATGACTACCCTCCTTTGCTCTCAGGTGCTCTGCACCTGCTATTTAAGCACTTCAGCCAGAGAGCAGAAGTTTTGCAAGCATTTAAACAGGTATGGATGGGCATAACGTTATTCCAGGAAACTGACTGTGAGGAAAGTCTTTCCAAAGACTGCTTTTCTTACCTAAATTGCTGTTTGTGGCATGACAGTGTTATTTTCTTATAGGTCCAAATTCAGCAGAGATTTTTGATTTTTTTTTAATTAGAGTTGAACATATGTGCTAGCTATAGCTATGCACCCAGAAACAGTTATTTTGGCATTGCATTCATTACTGAAAAGATAGGTCTGTGGTGACAGTTGGGACACACACCTCTCACAGCGAGACATGACGTAGTGATCCATCAGACAGAGTTGTTAGCTCATGTTCTGCAAGCAGTGTACTGGTGTCTATAATAAGACTTCCCTGTCTTCAGGGCTACTTTGGCTGGGTATAAAGCTCTCCTGTTATTCATGTGGTGTTTCTAGTTCTCATTCAGGTGTCCTCACATTGTGCTCTGCTGCATGGTACAGATAATGCCCGAATAACAGGAAGGGAGTAATGGAGCCAAGCCTGTTTTCAGCTTTTATTCTTTCTGCTTGATAAGGGTGCGTGTGCAGGCTCCATGTGTCAGTGGATTAGGATGGGGAGATCTGATGTCATGGGGCTGGATGACAGACATATCTCTGTTACGTAACCCTATATAACATATGTTGATAAGACCATCTGATGCTTATTTCAGGAGTTTGATAGCGTGTTGTCTCATCGTTATGTAAGATGTGGAGGTTTCTCTTGTTTAAAAACAGATGAATGATAAAGACCTGGAAAGCTTTTGTTTAATGTTTTTGCAGTGTAGCATAATGGCCTCCCACTAGATTGTTAAAGTTAGATCACACTGGTTAGTTGCATAAATAGCTGTTATTCCCAGGTAAGCAAGGATTGAGTAGCTTAACATGTTTTTGTAAAGGAAGGAAAAAGCTAATTGACAAGTAAACAAAAAGACATGGAATATGAATGACTATGGATGAGCAGCATTCATAAATTCTGTAAAAATAACAAGGTTTTACTAAGCTAAGAGAGAAGATGATGAAAACTTTGTTTCAAAATAGTGAATATTGCCTGCAAGTAGTGAATTTTTTTTTTTAAGAACAATGTCCCTATCAGTGTGCTTATCCACCATGTGACTATAATCTTTTATGTAACTCTGGTTTCATAGTAGTGCTTATTGATTTACTGTAAAGATTGTTAGTTTTTTTTTTTGTATATTTTCTTCAGTAATAACTTTGGGAGAGCAAAGAGCATTACAAAAAAAGGAGATGTGTAGCTCATGCTAAATAAAAAATTACAATTAACAGTAACAAAAACCCAGATAATTTTGAGCAGTACAAAAAAAAAGACAAAGAAGTGAGGTTAATGGTTAGTCTTAGTAGAGGGAACCACTCAGATGATGGGAAATTGCATGAACCTGAAAGTCAGTTCATGAGCTCTGTTCGAACAAGTTTTTCTAAGCTGGCCTAACAGTGTTGAAAATATTTTCATTTTCCAATAATTGATTATGGTGATGTAGGTGATCACTAAAGTTGCTGGCCATTCTGACTTTTCTTTGGATTTCCCAATTACTTGTCATATACATATTTTTTTAAATTTCTTGTAAAGTACTGTGCTGAGGGGATAAGCTATTTCTAACTATATTGTTTTAATACCAGATAACTGTATTGCTTCAATACCATGAGGATCATAGTCATTGCATCAGAGCTAACTCTGCATAGAACTCAAGGGCTTGCAAATACATGCTTGTGCTGAAAATGTTTTGCCGTGTATTAAAGAAGGTGAAGAAATGTTGCAAATGTTATACCTATCCTGTTTTGGGCAACCGTGGTCTCTGCTAAAGGTTTTTGATGAATGGGGCTTAAAAAACCTGCCTGTGTTGTGTTTTAATTTCATAGGGAAGGTTACATAAAGCACCTAAAAAGAGAGGCTTAGAATGGAAACTGTCAAGCAAATTACCCAGACATAAGTGCTGGTGCTACTGCTTCACAATTTTCTGTATTTCCAGGTTCAGTTGTTAGTGTCTAATCAAGATGTTGATAACTACAAGCAAATCAAAGCTGATCTTGATCAGCTACGTCTGACTGTAGAAAAATCGGAATTGTGGGTTGAGAAGAGCAGCAATTATGAGAGCGGAGAGGTGGGCGACAATCAAACCAAAGGGGGAGAAGAGCCAATAGAGGTGAGTTTAAAGCCTTTGCTGATAGAATTGTTTCGATATTGATAGGTAGTTTAATGAACAACTGCAAATTTGTGGTCTGGTTAATCAGAGTAGCAAAAGCAAGAATGTGCAGTATTCTGGCTGCTTTTGGTTCCTACATTTTATATAGAATCATAGAACAGTTTGGGTTGGAAGGGACCTTTAAAGGTCATCTAGTCCAGCCTCCCTGCAAGGAGGAGGGACATCTCCAACCAGATCAGGTTGCTCAGAGCCCCATCCAACCTGGCCTTGAATGTTTCCAGGGACGGGGCATCTACCACCTCTCTGGGCAACCCCTTCCAGTGTTCCACCACCATTGTTGTAAAAATTTCTTCCTTATGTCCAGTCCAGAATCTACCTCCCTTTATTTTAAAACCATTATCCCTCATCCTATCACAACAGGCCCTGCTAAAGAGTTTCTCCCCGTCTTTCTTATAAGCTCCTTTTAGGTACTGGAAGGCCACTATCAGGTCTCTCTGGAGCCTTCTCTTTTGCAGGCTGAACAGCCCCAACTCTTTCAGCCTGTCCTCATAGGAGCCTGTCCTCACGGAGCTGTCTTTGTGACTAGTGAGCAAGCCGCGGTGTATGGTATCCCTGTAGCCAAGGAAGTAATCTAGGGATCACGTGTTGGCAGTTGTGTTGACTTGCTGGAAGAAAGAAGGTCTAGGAAGTACCTGTTCCTGCAACTAAGGGAGAGGAACACAATCAAACCCATATTTTCAAACATCATAAGTAATTTGACTCTCCACAAGCATAAGACTGATGTAAGAATATTGAGATTTTGTAGGCAAACAAACCTTTTTCTCTTCGTATATATTGTGATTTGAGAAACTTTAGAATTCAAATTTGGAACCATGAAGACCTGATTTTTAAAAAACTTAATTTAAAATTATAATTTTGTTTTTCAGTGAAAGTTAAGGTCCTCATGTAATCACCTAACTCCAATCTGAGTCTTTAAGAAAATGCAAAGTGTTGCAAGAGTTGCTACAGTTGAGGTTTGTGGCATAATAGTAGATAAAGCAGACTATCCCACATAATATGTATTCCCACTTTTCCGTTTTCATCAGAGGAAGTGGGGAGAGATGAAGAACTGTGATTTCTGACACAGCACTTCCCTCACTCTCTTTGGTGGTAGATTCTCCCCTAATTGAAAGAAAACAGGCAAGGAAGCCATCAGGGGAAGTTTAGCAGGAAGCCAAGTGGAGATTATACAGCATTATGAATCCAGTGCTTGAAGGAAAAGGAAGAGCTGTTGAGAAGACACAGGATGTTTGTAGATGTCTGTGACATACACTTGGCCTTTCAGATGGGAAAGCAGATTTTAGGTGGCTTCGTATGGAGGAAAATCCAGCACTTCAAGGGAGAATCCTCATTTCTTGGGACAGTGTAGGTCCGACTCTTTCTCTGATATAACTCGGCTGAATTTAGTGGTGTTAGAACTGGGAAGGAATCTGGACTTTATGAACTTGAGCATGGTGGGATTTTCCTACTTTCTTTCCTCAAGCATAGCTCTAGTAGGAAAGAAAATATTCCTTTATGTATTTAATGAATGAAAAACATAATGGGGAAATGGGATACAGAATTGCAGCAGGATATTTGCAAGGTTTTTTAGCTATAATACATTTTAAAAGTGTAATAAGATCCCTTTTATTCCTACAGATAGCCCTCATGGCAAAGAAACTCCAGGAAGAGGGGACAAAACAATGTGCTAGAAACAGAAGCATCTCTAAATGGGATTCAGTGTTTTTTTTCCCATGAGGCATTCATGGGTCTGTATGGATTAAGAGTGCTTCAGTAGATGCACAATATTATCTCTGGCAGATCTGAGACAGTATTGTATCAGAACAGTAATATGTGATCTGCACAACTGGTTAGATCATCTGGTGCTAATTCCATGAGAGCTGCGCCAGGTTACAATAGCTCAGAATCTTGCCCGTTATTTTTTCCTCTGTTAAACTATTCTTTAACAGACAGGAAATGTTTTTACCTGGCACTACTTTAGATAGTGAATACTCTCTTTGAGATCTTGGGGGTTGGACTAGATGACCTTTGAAGGTCCCTTCCAACTCTATGGAATTCTATGATTCTATGATCTTAAGTCAGACGTAAGAGGTGAGGTGATGGTCATAATCTACAATATGTGAAGCAGGTGGCTAGCTTCAAGCAGATAAACATCCCTGTGAGTTCCATGCTTTCTTGGAATGGATGCTGGGTATTCAGTACTGAGCTGGATGAACCTCTAGGTCTTTAGGGAATATGCTTCATTTGCCTGTGCTTATTTTTTCCCAAACAAAATTAAAGTGCGTACAAGGGCTTTAATTACATTCCAGAACAGTCTTATGTTAAGCTCAAGTTTCTGTCCTCATTGAAGCACATTGCAAGGTTGGCATAAGAGTTTTAAGAAATCAAATTTTTTTTTTTTCCCTTAGGCTTCTGAGTCTTTTTGACATTGTTTCCACCTGTCATAATCTGGGGGGGCCAGAGACTTGGATTTGCAGGAAAAAAAAAGGCCACATTCTTCTAAATAAAGTATCCAGAGTTCCCCATAGGAAAACCAACAAATCTTACATCCATGCAAGATCATCTTGATAGGAACTGGAGATCAGAATTATAGGAAAGAGTGCTTGGAGTTAGGTCAGACATAAATGAGACATCATATAGGATTAGGAAGAAATGCTGAAATTGATGTCACATAACTAAGTCTTGCTTGAGAAAGGAAAAGCAGATAAAGCCTGTTTACTTGGTTATTTCTGGGAAGGGTGCTATTAGGCTGTATAGATACCATGGACTATGGAAAGTGTGGTCTTTATTGTCCTATCACTGGAGTGTGCATTGGTGGTGTAGCACCAGAAACACAGATTTGAGTAGGCGAAATAGACAGTCTTAGTGAATGGACTCTCAGGTGGAGCTGGAATACGGTGCAGTGGCATTTAAAGAGTTTCTCATCTTCGTCATCTGCTGAGAAAGTTGAACGAGGTTTCAAGAGGCATAAACATTCAGCACCCTTAAGGGTCTGGTGTTCACTTACTCTCCTTTTCTGGTCTGTGGCAGTTTGCTTTGGTTCTGGGAATGTTTAAACAAACCTGAACCTTTCATCTATAGGTTGAGATTGCATACAGAAACTTCTGAGAGTGCCACTCGCTCTCCTGGTAAGTAAATACAGCCTGTGGAGAGCAAAGCTGTGCCACCATGATGCTGACTAGTGCCTTGCACAGTTTTCCTGCTGAGATGAGTGAGACTGTTTCAGCAGTGGGGAACTGCTCAGACTGAAACCTGGAGGCTGTCAAGAAAGGATCCTGATGCAGAGTTGGTATCCTGAGAATTTTCTGAATAGAGGAAGTAGTCTTTTTTAGAAAATACTATTTCCTAAAGATGGGGAGAGAAACTTGGATGAGAACCTTTCTCAGTGCGATCTGTGTGACTCCATGTCCCCTATGGAAAAGCATGACAGATCACGGGGCGTAATGCAGCAAGATATGCAACGGAGTGTCTCTGGTATCCCAGTGGTGTGATTATCTCTTGATAACTACGTCCCTTGCATACTCTTAGGGGTTCAATAAACAGGTTTTTATTTGGTTAACAGAAAGGATAGATTCAGCAGTTTAATGCTGATCAGCACTTCCAGATAAAACATATGGTTCATGTGGATTATAAAACTACATTGATTGAGGAAGAATGTGGATAAAGGTAACAGGTAAATTAATCTTGGTTAACCCACAGTCCCAGAACAGAGGAGGGTGGTTAATTACAGCAAAGAGCCTGAAATATCTTCCAAAGTATTGATTCAAGCAGCTAGAGAGAAGGCAGCATGCATACTAACAAACCTAAACAAATAAAAATGCACTGTTGTTGCATAGATCAACATGACCACACCGAACAGCAGTGCTGACATTGTTATAAACAGCTTCCATGGCCAAGTGGTGCAGCTGTTATTACCCTACTGGAAATTAAGACCAGATGGGATTTATAGAACTCCTAATCTTCACCATCAGCTAAGAAAGTTCAGAGAGAGGTTTCAAGAGGTATAAACATTCAGATTGGCTTGCACATGTGTGTTTTAGCATAATTCTCTTCTCTAAAACAGTGGGAAGTTTGAGGACATGATGAAACTCAGAAGCACACCTGTTTGGTTCTTTTTTTTTTGTGCTGCTACACTGGTTATACTGTGATTATACTGTGAGGCAGTTTCAAGATCTGCTACAGTTTTTCCACATGCTTGATAATTTCAGCATCCAAACTCCAATCTTTCAATTCTTTGTGTTTCCAGGTAAGAAAGACTGACCATAGCTGGCAGCAGAAAAAAAAAATAAATTCACTACCAGTATTCTAAGTGGCAGTATTTGTGTAGGTGTTCTTCCATGCTTTGGTTGAGATACAGATGGAAAGGTGCATGGGTGTTGGCAGTTACTTGCTGACTTGATTTCTCTTATTTGTCATACCCTGCCGGGGCTTTCTAAGACCGGATGTTGCAGTTTAACATAAGGTTCTCATTTGTTTTTAAATCCTTTCCTGCATCATCCAGAGATAAGGACAGAAGTGTCCTCTTCATGGGAGGAACATCTCTAATCTCCACGTGCTATTTGTTCTTGTCCTGCTGAGAGCCTCACTCTACTTATCTCAACTACAGAGGTCATCTTAAGCTCTTTCTCCAGACTTTTCATGTTCACAAACACAGACTTTGTAATTTTTACAGCTGTATTAGAGATTTTTGGAACAAGTGGTGGCTATTGAAATACCGCTATGGTCCCTATTCTCATAGTATCTAAATTCCTTGGTATGTCTAGTCTGTGATTTAGGGATGTGTTCTTTTTTAGGAGGGTCAGAAGCATGAAGAGATAGAGTAATAGCCTCAAGTCATCTTGGAAATCTGAAACAAGGGAAGGACTTGAATGTGAATCTTTTAACTCACTGGACAGTAATTGGTGGATTGTTATTTTATTGAAGAGTCTTATTGTTTATTATCTGTGTTGTATCTGTTCCCTGTGAGCTGCTGTAATGCTGCTTCTTCACTTGCTGTTATTAAATATAATTAGTTTGTGTTGAGGAAATGCAACAGATCTCCACTTGTTGTATGTTCTTTGTTACAGGAGCCAAATATTTTGAGTCCAATACAGGATGGGACCAAAAAACCTCAGATAGACAGCAATAAAAGCAATAACTACAATATTGTTAAAGAGGTTGGTATATCTGCTAAGAAACTTGCTTGACATTTTTTTGATAAGTAGATCTAGTAATTATTTTGAAAGAATGTATTTTTGTTTGATTTTGTCTGACTTGACTTGTTCTTTGCTTGCTTGCCTGCTTATTTATTTGTTTGTTTATTTATAGATTTTGATTCGACTCAGCAAACTTTGCGTTCAGAATAAAAAATGTCGGAATCAACAGCAACGATTGCTGAAAAATATGGGCGCCCACTTGGTAGTCTTGGACCTTCTGCAGATACCCTATGAAAAGGTTATTCTCATAACTTTAGTGGTAAAGAACATGAACTCAATAAAAGAAAAGGCCTGAAAAGGCCCAATAATCAGTGTGAATATTTTTTTAAACTGAATTCAGTCAACTATGGTACAGGCATGAAATGATGATGTGAGTGCTATTGCAGATATGTAAGATGGACGAAATCTTTCAAGGATCAAGTCTGAAATAATTTATTTGTTTCTGTGGTGGAAGCCTCTAACCCAGTTTCACTTGTAGGATTTTCAGAAGATAATATGTTTTTTTTTTTCACTAATTTAGTGGCATTGAGCATACAAATGAATGATCTAGATATTCTTTTAAAGAGCACATCTTCCTAGATCTTGTAGGAAGCACTGAGAGGAGATAAAACCTCTTCTGGGCTGCATTTTCCTGAGTGTTACACGGTAATTCTCTGATATAGACACTAGGTTCAGCTCTCTTCAGTAAAGTAGTGCTTGTCCACAGAGGTGGTACATGTATTATATGAGAGAAATATAAAATGGAGATGAAACTAGACATATATTTGTGTGGGAGTATGAACATATATATGCCCGTAGGTGTACACAGACATGCATGCATACATCTGTTTCTATATGCAACTATATAAAAGCCAAAGCTTTTCAAAAGCTTAAAACCAATGCAGATTAGAGAGCATTTTTTGAAAGTCAAGCCACTTAGCACTTTTTATAACTAGGGAATTATAACCATGCATGAGGAAATCTTACTTTGAGTTTCTGCCCTTACCTGTGACTCCCTGTGGTCAAGTCAATTCAGAGTAAGGTATGGCCTCTAAGGGACTCTGAAGAAAACTGGATCGGTTGTTTTTGCCAGAGGGATAATTCCTGCCCTATAAAAGGCTGAATTCATGTCGTGTGGTTTTAAGAAGTGTGTTTAGGTATGCCCAGCTGATTAGTTTGTCTTTTCTTTCTGCAGAGCGATGAAAAGATGAATGAAGTTATGAATCTAGCCCATACTTTTCTTCAGAATTTCTGTCGAGGAAATCCTCAGAATCAAGTTCTCCTTCACAAAAATCTCAACTTGTTCTTAACTCCAGGAGTAAGTATTTCATTTTAAGGAGAATATTATAATTGGAAGTAAATTTGGATTTATTGAAAAATGACAGTTAAAAATAAATAATTTCATTAAATATTGTCCTCTCTGCCTTCTCTTCTCTGTCCTTGTTTTTTCTCCCTTATTGTCTTCTCTCTCCTGTCTTTTCTCTCTTACCATTGCTCTTTATGTCATTGTTTTTAATGTTGCCATTTTAGAAGTGGAAAACAATGTTACCTGTGGGGTTTCCTAGAAGTATCTATGAACATGTGTCACTTCATCACATCATATTTAGCTTGACTCTGATCTTATTCATCCTAACTCACTCACAGATGGCCTGTAAGTCAAAGTACAAGATGCTGTGACTATGGTGTCGTGAGGCTTGTGTGACAGCAGAATCAGACCTATACATTTTTTTTGATGATGCTTCTGTTTGATTTAACTAATCTAAAATTTGATCTTCTATTCAATCATTGTCTTTCCATTAGACATTAGCTTAATTAAAATTATATATAAAAATATATATGTGTGTGTTTACAGATATAGTAATACAGAATAACACCCTGCTCTGTGGCAGACCTACTGAGAAAAACTTAGTTTTATTAGAAAAAGTGTGAGTTTTAGGATTGTAGACCTCTCCCCTAAGTAGATTACTCTAGGAAATGTTTGTGCTTTTATTTTTCATTTATGCTTTTTTTTTCGGTGAAGTTAGTGAAGGGCAATGAGCTGACCACAGGAAGGACTAGCGCCCAGACTCCATCCTATCCAACACGCACAGTTAACTCAGGTGCCAAGTATGAAGCCTGCTTGCGCTTGCATTTCTGTTCTTTTGAATGTGATCTTCTGATCTTTCCAGTTACTGTGCTTTTGTTCACATTGTGGTGTAAACTTGGTGTAGATTCCTTTCAGATGACACTAAACAGAAAGTTATACTCTGGGAGCACACCTGACCCTCATAAGCCTTTAGTCCAGAGGATCAAACTAGAACAAGTTTGAAGCAAAAGCTCCCAGAATGCATGAAGTCTGGGTGCTGGGTCCTCAGCAGCATCACTTTCTTGCTACAGATCTCCTCCTCTTGTACTCTCTGATGAGAAACATAGCCTTTAGGCTCCCTCTGTAGTTAATGTGGAAAGAGATGTTCTCTCAGAGAGTGACTGGACTGCACGTGCAACGATTTTCCAGCTGGAAATGCCTCCCTCTGTGAACCATAGAGGGAGCCAGAGGTAGCTAATCATCCTTAATTCTTTTCCTCAATGCACAGTTTGATGGTGAGTGGAATGAAGGTGGTGTCAAGTGTCTTGTATACCAAAGTCCCTACAGAGCGGTCTAGCAGTGTAGTGTTTGTGTGTGTGTGTCGTCATCTTCCACATGGGCACAGATTTTGTTTATGTCCTCTTTAGCACCACTTTGTACTTAGAGGAGAGTGTGGAGAAATCCCACCATGCATGAAAGCTAGGCCCTAAGGTCACTGCTTCATCACTGGGCTGGTGTACATTGAACTTCTCCAGTTTCCTTTTACCAGTGTGCCTTTCGCTCATCTAGAGTCCTATGAATCTTTCAATCTCAAAACAAATCTGCTGTTCTTATAAGGCTGCTTTGAATTTAATCTGTTTTTAGCTCCTGGAAGCTGAAACCATGCGGCACATCTTCATGAATAATTACCTTCTGTGTAATGAAATTAGTGAAAGAGTGGTGCAGCACTTCGTACACTGTATTGAGACCCATGGCCGTCATGTGGAGTACCTGCGTTTCCTGCAGACCATTGTGAAAGCAGACGGCAAATATGTGAAAAAATGCCAGGACATGGTAATGACAGAGGTAAGCGAAGGGTTCATACGTTAATCACTCTCATGTGTTGTCTTTTTAACACACTAGTATTTTGAGGTTGCTTTTTCTGCTCTTCGTATCAATGGGATATAATGGCATCATCGCTTTAGAATTTTAAATGGTATCACAAATAATGAATATTTTAGCAGGCCTTTTGGGGAGTTTAATTTTGTAAGGCCATCTGTATAACTACTAGAAAGAAAACATGAGTGTTAGCATGGTGATAGAGAGATGTCTATTTGTAGATGATATAGCATGGAAATCTCAGAGTTACATAAACCTTCATTTTCCTGTACTGTAATTTAGGATCCCATTTAAGCACCAAACTTGCCATGTTCTGGTATAGTTTTGCCATATAAGAGGTTTTTACCTCTATGGATTTGTCTGAATAGTGTTGTAGACCATTTTTAACTGTGTAACCATGTAGTAATTCTAGGTACTGCTTTTGTTTCTGTTGTTCCTGAGCATTTCTTTTAAGAGTCAGTAGAGCTACTCTAGCTTTAACTAGCTAAATTCAGAGTCTGACCTGGTAAATTCTACAGAATGGTTTGTAGACAAATCTTTATGCCACTAGAGGTACTTCTCTGCAAGCACACACATACATATAGCATGCATGATAAATGAAGTCTTCAACTTGCAGACACTTGTGCATTTAACTGTAATTATCTTAGCAATTCAATTAGATTAACAGGTGGGTAAAGTTGAATATGATGAAAAGTCTGTGTAGGATCAGAGTCCAAGGAACATTTTTCTATACTTTAGAAAGCACATTCTTTTTTGGTTTTGTTTTTTTTTGAAGAGACATCTTCACAAAGAAAACAGAGATAAGCTCTAGCTGTAGTGTGAACAAAACTAAAACCTTCTGAAATTTTGTTCCACAGCAACAAAGAGGAAAAACTTCTAATTAAGAAAATAAAGCTTCAGCCTACATGGATAACCTTTAATGGAATCCACCTCAACCTTTTCAATTTGACTGAAATGTTTTAACATGCAGTATCAATTACAAGCCTTTGATTTACATAATTCAAACAGTTATGTCTTTGTGCTTTTAGATCTTTCCCTTTCCATCACAGCATTTTTACCTTCTCATCAAACAATTTTTTAGATTTTCCTCAATTTAAATACATTTTGTTACTGACCTATAATAGTACAAAGATAAATTGTCATATTACATTTTCAAGCTGACTGCATGACAAAAATAGACATTAACTCGGATGTGACATTTACATCACAAGTCCTGTAGGAATTTGCGGGGAAGGGCATACCTATTTTGATTAAAGAGGATAAGATGATGATCTGTTTTAAAAAGACATACGAAACTACAGATAAGCAATTATGAATTTGTTAGAAATGGATGCTAATAGTGAAATTTGAATGGCACTTGAATGGCAATTCAATAGAAAGGGAAGAGTGTAGCCAGATGGTTGGAACTTGCCATGGAGTCAGGACAGTTTCTCAGTACGTAACCGAGATGTACTTTGTGATCTTAAGCAAGTGGTGTAACTTCTTCTATGCCCCCAGATGGGGCACGTAAACAATTTACCACAAGACAAGATAGAGTATGGGTGTGCAGCATGCCTCAGCTACTCCTGTGTTTTCTTTTACCCGTGGGAAGTATGTTGTAGCTTATTGCTGTTTACTGGGGGTAAGGGATAAACTGATCATATTTACATGATTTAGAAAGTTCATACAGATGAAGGAGCACCATTGCAAAAGAGTAGTCTCATAAAGTATGTTGAACATTCCCAGTCTGGCTTATTCACTTTTCGTATCCTTGGTCCCCATGTCTGTAGAGTCCTGGTAATGATGTCTACTGACCTGAAAGGTTCCTTAGGGCACTTTTTCTCATTACAAGCATGCTTTGAGGTTCCTGGAAGGACAGTGCCTATCAGTGCAAACATTATTACAAAAGGGAAAGCGGAATTAACTTTTGAACCAGATCAATGTGGCAGCAGATTTTTCTATTATCTATAGTATTCTGGAGTGATACATTGCAGAGCATCAATGGCTGCTCTGTACTGACCCACCTTCATTATACTTGCATAGACTTCTTAACACATTGAAAATATGCTTTGGTGGAAGAAAATGCTGCTGATTTTGTTTTCTTTTTTGTTTTTTTTTCCCTCCATAACTGAGATCATGGTCAATTTTCCAACATTTTGAATACTCTTATTTCTCCTATTTTTTTGCCACTAAGTGCAATGAAATTAATGATGTCTGAGTCCCTGCACTATCTCCTTCCTTCCTCACAAGAATTTGTCCCTTTAAAAACTTTTTTCTGTCCTGTGGATTGTCCAGAAAATGTCTCTTTTGAAAAGTCATGGGTAGAAACGTTTTATAAACCCAAAGATAAATGAGAAATAGGAATTGCAGGGAGGACTGAATTCACAATTCACTTTATCAAATTGTCACAGTAAAAATAAGTGAGGAGTGGGGAAAATACAATCAGAAAAGTTGTAAAATTAAAAGTTGAAATGTTGAAACACTGGAAAATGTAATGAAATGTTTCTTGATTTTTCATACTTTTCCGTTCTTCTGGAAGACTAATTTTCATTCCTGCTCTTGCTGCTTTCCCATTTCTCAACAGCTCCACCAACCTTTATTTCTACTTTTGAATTCAGTAAACTAGGATTTCATATTACATATAGACTTGGAGTATCTCAAGGGGGCCTACAGGAAAGATGGGGAGACACTCTTCAGTAGGGCCTGTTGTGACAGGACAAGGGGTAATGGTTTCAGAATAGAGCGAGATAGATTTAGATTGGATATTAGGAAAATATTTTTTACAATGAGGGTGGTAGAACACTGGCACAGGTTGCCCAGAGAGGTGGCAGATGCCCCATCCCTGGAAACATTCAAGGCCAGGTTGGGTGAGGCTCTGAGCAACCTGATCTGGTTGGAGATGTCCCTGCTTCTTGCAGGGGGGTTGGACTAGATGACCCTTGAAGGTCCCTTCCAACCCTAACCATTCTATAATTCTATGTCAAGTGCCTTATTCACAAATATGTATGGTTGTTTTGTGCTGGGAAGGGTTTATGGGAGCCTATTTTCACCTGCATTGAGAGTGCATTCTTCTTAAAAGAAAAATGATGGAGAGAAGACAGGACTACTGTCCTGCCCAACTCCACTCAAGCTCAGAGAGCAGCCCTGGTGGTAGGTATATTCAGTGTATGGGGGGTTTAAAACAGGGTTAGAGCAAAACTTTTCTGTGAGGTCTGCTGAGATGGGGCTGCCATGGGGCTACTTGAGATGAGCAATGTGCTTGTAGCAAAATAAAATATTTATCACATACACCACTCTTCTGTTAAATGGAAGTGCTGGCATGACACTGACAATGTCAAGACCCACCTGCCAAATTTGCATGGGTTGGGAAGAATTGTCCTTTGTTTCTGATGCTGAGCAGGGGCATGGAAGAGGTCGGTTAAACTGTGGGTGAGCTACAGGCTTTTTGGGTGAGGTAGCGCAGAAGATTTAATCTCTCTGCACCTCAAGTCCCTGTTTATAAAACAGAGATGATAACGCATCCTGGCCTCACATTAGGAGGTGAGGGTAATTAATTAACTTCAAACAAACATTGGGATGGCAGGAATAATAAGGATCGTATAGACTCTTAGGTAAACACAGAGCTACATAGAAATTAAACTTCAAATTCACCTTGCATTAGCTCACTTCTTGGTGAGTTGTTCCAGATTTGCACTTATGTAGATAAGAGCAGGAGTTTGCCTTGGATGTAGTTTTGACATGTGCATTTGGGTAAGCTACATCAGACTAATTTTTTTTTTTTTTTTAGCACTTTCAATAGCTACACAGTCTTTGTGTACTTAAAGGTAGAACAAAATAATTAAGAAAATGACTGCAGTGCAGGGTGCTTAAAACTTTGTGGTACCTTTTTCAGCTGATAAATGGCGGTGAAGATGTGTTGATATTCTACAATGACAGAGCATCATTTCCAGTCCTACTCCAGATGATGTGTTCCGAGCGAGATCGGGCAGATGAGAGCGGACCCTTAGCGTATCACATCACTCTAGTGGAATTGCTAGCGGCTTGTACGGAAGGAAAGAATGTCTACACAGAGATCAAGTGCAATTCACTCCTGCCACTGGATGATATAGTGAGAGTAGTGACCCATGATGACTGCATACCTGAGGTAAGATTCACTGAATGAGGAAGCAGACTTATGTTTTTCAGAAACTCAGGAAATATTTTGTTGTTTATAATATCCTGACAAGTTGAATATTTGGACAGAAAACAGATGATGTTTGCTAAGGTGAATAAATGAAAAAGGATAAGACAGCATTTTCTTAAACAGAAAAATCTTTGTCTCTTATGCTGCACTCTGATTGTCAGCTTTTTGGGGCAGACACCTTGTTTTGTTTTCCTGGGTTTGTCCAGACACTATGAGAGTTTCATGCTCTGATAACTTCTGGCTATAGCTGTGAAGACTCAGCTGGGTGGTTTGTCAAGCCAACATTTTGCTGCTGCCTGAATTTGTTGCAAATGATGGGTGACATTCTGGCCGTGCTGAAGTCAGTGGGAGTTTTGGGTGAAGGCACGTTTTTATTAAATTCAATTGCAGTCCAGCAAATGTTTTTATTCATTCCATATCGAGGCCAAATTCTGTAGCTATTACTGGTCATTTCTCAGTAGGATTGTGATACCTCAGGCTGATCAGAAGGGGAATGGTTGCTTGCGCCAAACCCAATGTGATCAAAAGAAATCTTTTCACAGTCTTTGCAAGGAGCTTGCTCTGGCCCCGTGTATCAGTCGGATGGATTTCTGCAGGCTGTCTGGTGGAAAAATGTGGCTCTTATCAACAGAACTGGGACTTGCAGGAGTAAAGACCCTTCTGTGCTGTGAAAAAGTTCCCTTGCGATCAACTGATTTTTTTCATAAAAAAAAAAAATGTTTGCTTTGCTCAGAAGTTCCTCCTAACATTAATTTCAACAGATGGTAATTAAAAAAGCCCAAACAAAACATATAAGTCTGACATGAGTTTTCCCATGACTGTATTAAACATACGCAACTATCTTGTCTCCTTTGACTGTGACAAGAAATTTTCAGTGTACATGCATATGTTTATATTTAATATATACATTTCAGGGAGTGGGTATCCATTTTTGTCATGTGCACATGCAGAATTGTAATGTGGGAGAGAAGCGAGACTGCAGTCCTCCTGTTAAGCCCTGTGCTGCTGTGGCTGCAGTCCCAGTGCTGCACAACCTTTCTCTTCCATTTACATCCAAGTTAGACCCACCCCTAATGCAAGAGCTGCATTAGGATTGTGGGAATATAGGGATTGCAGTCCTAGCTCTTCTAAAGACCTTCCTTTTGATATTTGGCAAGCCTGTCATGAGACATCAACCCACACCACTCAACTGGCAAGTGCAGGGCTGTCCTGCGTTTTGACAGCTCCTGGCTTTGGAGCTTGGCCCTTGTAGTCTTAATACCATTTAAATATGAGATTTATTATTGGTTTGTTTTGTGGGGGGTTCGTCATTAGAGTGAGAATGTTTGCAAAACCTTTCCCTTTTTCTTCATGTGATCTTTCAGTACATACATTAATGCATTCATTGCCATGCTTCTCTCTCAAATCTTCAGAACCAAACCTACTCATACTGTTATTAGCGTTTGTTAGTACCTGGAGGATCATCTTTATTATTCAGTATTTTTGCAGCTAGAAAAGAGCATGTTAGTGGTTTTCACTGTTGCATTTCACATTGTTTGTGTTTTCGCTGTTCCTGCAGGTGAAAATTGCCTATGTTAATTTTGTTAACCACTGTTACGTGGACACTGAAGTGGAAATGAAAGAAATCTATGCCAGTAACCATATTTGGAAGTTATTTGAGAACTTCCTTGTTGATATGGCAAGGGTAAGCTTCATGAAATGTTAAATATTACAGTATAGTCATGGGTAGCAACTGAACTGGCAGTAACTTTGTTTTTTGTGAAGTTCTTTTATTAATTATTTTTTCAAAGTTGACAATAGAATACTGGGTTCGTTGGTTGGTTTGTTTTTTGTTTTTACAAATTATCATTATATTTTATTTATCATCATTTAACCTGCTAATTGCTAGAAGGCTTCCTTTTCTAAAAGGCATCTTGGAACCCAAATTCCTTTCTCTTTTCTTCCAGAAAAATAAATCGGATGTATGTAGAGGGTTGAGAGTCTATGTACGTCTTCTGTGAGCGTGTATTTCGTGTTATTATGGTGGTGATTAAAAAATCCCCACATCTGTAATCTCCTTGCTTTACTGTATTAGTACAGTAAGGATCAGGGATCAAGAAATTCTTTCACTTATGGTCCTTCTTTAATCTCACTTCACCCTGGTTTTATCTTTTATTCTACTGTCACTACGATCTCACTGCTTCTGAAGGGATGTGGTTAGCACCATAGGTATTCATTTCCTGTGGACTGCAGTGAGCTTTATGGTGTCATTACTTGTTGAATTGAGGTTCGAGTCAGAAGTTGAATTAAACTTCTGTTCCCTGATATTTTGGAGTCTGAAAACCAAGGAAATCTTATGACTTCTGGAAGGATGAAATACAATAGTAGGACCATGAGGGGAAGCTAGTGTGACATAATGATTACAGCTTACATTACATATCTCTTTTCTAGCAGGTAATGTTTCTTGTAATAGCTTAATATTAATGCCAGCTAATGGAGTTACTCTTTCTACTCAAGAAGCAGAACCACAGGTTTTTGGTGGCTGGTGGCCTGTATTTGATCCTTGTTGATGGACAGAATTTTGGTGATGTTATAGGCATACACTATGACAACATGCTCTATCTTTTCCCAGTCCATGGTCCACAAATTTTATAAGCCTTAAATTCTCATTCCTTGCATTCTTCATTTTGTTGAAATTAAAGAAGAAAATGTAAAAGAATCTCAACTTATTCCTGCAGCAAATATTTACATGGAAGTATGCCAAAAAATAATTTATTTGAAACCTATTGGAAGAAAATACCATGAATTATGGCCAAAAGAAGAGTGAGTGCAAAGACTTGTGCTGTACGATAGGCATCAGGACCTGTTCATTTCTCTGTGGAACAGAGAACTTACAAATGTTGTTGTTTTTTTTTTCTTTTTTTTTTTTTTCCCCGGGAACAGCTTAACACAGGAATATTTGTGCTCTTTTTTGGTGGTAGCCATTTTCAGCAGTAATGAGACCTCTACAGATCCTGTTTTCCTGCTGTTTGTCTTGTCTCTCTGGCTGTATTCTACAGTGAAAGCCCTTCTGGACAAACCAAGCTCGTTTGAAAGTGAAGTTCAGAAACCTCCTTGGAGGAGGATCCTGAGTTTTAACCTTATTGGTTTTGCCCCCAGGATGTATTTCCTCCTGTTTAATTCCCTGTCTGGGTTGCTCTTTCCTGACGTGTCCTGGCACTGACCCCCCAGACAGACTACTCTCCCTAGCCCTTGAACACGACCGATTTTCTTTGCCCTTGGGCTAGAAGCAGAGCTGTAGAAAGAGGGCTCTGTCCGCAGTTCCCTTGGTGAGCCTGCAGACATACTGCACCCTGCCCAATGATGCAGAGCTGTCCTCATGCTAGTGACCATTGAGCTTGTTTTCACATACTAGAAATCAGACTCCAGGTCTTCAGAGGTGAAGAGTGAGTGTATTATTAGTGCTGTATTTTGTGTGCATATGATGCTTTCCCTGAATGGCAAAATGCAGCTTTATTTTGCTCTCCTGCAAAGCCCCCAGGGCAGGTGCCTAATTAGTCCTTTTAATTTCCTGGTTAATGGCTTAAGGACCTAAGAGAGCACATCAGAAGTGCTCAGGCCTGTCCTGCTCTTCAGCCAGGTCCCCGTGGGTAGCTGTGTCTTCCAGGTTATTGAGTGTATTTGTTCAGGTTTAGTTTTCTGGGGCCCAGGCAGAACCCATGTGTTATAAATACATCAGCGTTACGTAGCTATCAGGACAGTTAGAATGCTGTCAGCCTCGTGAAAGATGCTACAATAGCTTTCAAAGCATTTGGAAAAAGAGCCCTTTGATCCTCTGTGTTCCAGTGAGCTAAAAGGGATGCTTTTGCGTGGGGGAAGGGGAAATGCTTCTCTTTTAGCTGCTACAAATGCCTGTCAATGGGTGAGTTTGTGAGTCTGAGTCTGTTATTAGAGAGCATTAAGGTGAAGGATGGAGAGTGTTATCCTCAGGTTGGATTCCTTCCTTTTTTATTTAAAAAAAAAAAAAAGTAACAATTTTTTAAAATCTATTTCTGGATTGAGGAAGGAAATATTTAGTCCTCAACTGTCAATTCTTTTTTAACAACGTGATACATTGCGAAGCAGGCATGAGGCGGATTCATGTATAAATTCAGTTTGCCAAAAGCAGTCATGCTTTCAAAGACACCCTGTTTCTACAGTTTCTGCCAACCTACTTTCTCCCGTGTACGACTTAAAGCCTTGCACTAAACAAAGTGGGTGCTGCTGAAGGAAAGGCTTCCCTTTCCTGCGTGTGGCCCAGCCTGTAAGTCAGCAGCTGTAGTCTGAGCAGGATTAAAGAAAGACCGAGGATCTGACAGCTGTAAAGTCATCCTGGCTTTCTCTGCAGAATTTTTGAAGTATTATTCATGTGAGTTTCGGTCCCAAAGCCTCTTAAGGGGTTTTTAAACACTGTTTCCTCAATCCTCATCTCCATTTCATGCATTTCAGGTTTTTTTCTTCCACGGGGAAACATCTTTCAGTCCCCAAAGGCCAGAGGGATACAAATGAGAGGATTTTAAAATTCCTTCTGTGCTGGGAGTTTTTCAGACTGGTGTTGGAGCAGAGTGGCATCCCCGTATATGGCTCTGCTTTTTAGGCAAGCGAAGGGGAAAGCTTAAAAGCATTTTGGAATTTAGTTTTGGTGATTTCTGAATTCACCATGCTAGGACTGCACAGCTCTCTCTCTCTCTTCCCACTTGGAGCATGAATGCTGAGCCTCAGAGCTGCTGGTTCCAGCCAGAACTGGCGTGCAGATTAATTAAAAGCAGAAGAACTTCAAGAGGTTTTTAGTTCAATGATTTTATTTTTTTTTTTAAGTTTTGATTATTAACTGAATCTTTACGTTACCTCCATGTGGGCTGGGAAGGGTGGTCTCATACTTTTCCCAAAACTGAAGGGCTGAAGGGTTTGCTATTTTAGTTTAGCTGCTGTTGCTTCTCTGACCAAAATCTTTCCTTTCCTGGGGTGATAAAAAATGCATTACATGGGGGCATGACTTGTTTATCTGACATATTTTAGAAAAACAGATAAGCAAAGCTCCTCAAGATGCCTCATTTCTGTAGGTCTCAAGTTATCTTTAGTTATTCCTCTGCCTACCATATCACAATGCTTGTGTCTTATACTCTACTCAAAAATGCTTCTGTGTTTCCATGAGTTGTATCTTCCCCTGAACATGGGTGCTTTTGGATGTCATGTCAGTAACCTTCCTTAGAATGCTCCTGGTGAAATTGCTGTCTTGTAGTGCCCAAGTGTGACAGTGGCAGAGTGCAATTAGAGAGCCTGTTTGCCCTGTGAGATTCAGGTGCTGTGGATTATCTTTCTGCTTCTGTCACCAACTTTCCTCTATGATGTTAAGCAATTCTCTCAGCTTCTCTGGACTTCAGTTCCCCATCCATAAAGCAATGTAAGTATGCATCACGCAGGTTCATGATTGTGTGTTAAATGCTCAGATAATAATGAGAAGGCTACCCCAAAAGTCTGTAAACAAAATAAATTCTGCTCCCGCATAGATTCCCTAGAACATGAGTCTGTGGCTGGCATAGGTGAAAAAGAGAACAGCTTTGCCTTTCATTTCTTGTAAACATGACTAGAACTGCTTATTTAAAGGCTATTGAGGAGGTAGTACGAGTGTCTTGTCTTTCTCACCGTGTTTGGCTCTCTGTAGACTCCTTTTAGTACCGTCAGTACCGTACTGACACACACAAAGTCAAAATGATTCTGTATAGCTATCCACAAATGTGGAAAAGAAGTACAAGAAATACTGAAGGATGCAATCCACCCCAGTAATTTTTTCCTTTCTTTAAGCATGACATCTTTATGCAGCAACAAACTTTTAGTGTTGTACCAAAGAGTGTTTCCAGGAATCTTTTGTACAAATCCTTCCACCATTTAATCATCCTTCTGTGCTTCAGAGATGTCCCAGTACCGTCCTTTCTATTCTTTCATTGTTTTTAGCTTGTCTTTCATATTTTCCCCATGTGGCTTTCCTAAGTAACGCTGTCTGTCTTACAGTTTACAATCCTAAAGGCTGTTGGTGTTGACTATGCTACTTCCTTTCTTTCCCTCTTTTTTTAACATTTTTCCTGCAAATGAGTGTCACCTTCTCCACCCATTTGTGGTGACTGATTGCAGAAAGAAGTTAAGCATTACACAAAATCTTTCTAACCAAAGGTGTTCATGTCTCATCTCTCTCTAAAGCTTCTTCCAACCTAGCCCCTCAATGGGAGGAATGGCCCATTTTCTTCTTGAATCTGTCTAAATGTGTAAGTGACCTGCAACGTGCTGATTTAGGGGGATCTTTTGTCATGGTTTGAGAAAGAATAGACAGCCAACCAGAAAGCGCTTGTTCAGAAGAGAAAGGGATTCAAAAGACAATGTGAACATTCAGGAAGAAAGATAAGCTATTACAAATAGAGCTCAAACTCCAAGATAGTTCTCTCTGATAGATTTTGTGTAAAAATCATTCATTTTTTGTACTAAGAACAAATATTACATGTATTATAATAAATACAAAATAATAAAGCTTACTTATTTAAAAGAACTAAATATCATTGTTTCCTCCTTCTTCCCTGTAGGTTTGTAACACAACCACAGATCGTAAACATGCAGACACATCTCTGGAGAAGTATGTCACTGAGCCCGTCATGAACATTGTGAGTGGCTTCTTCAATTCGCCATTTTCAGATAACAGCACCAGCCTCCAGGTAAGGAAAAGAGAGAGAGACAAATATGTAATTCAGACCATTAATGAGATACCTCTAGCTAGCCAGATAGGAATGCTGTATCTTTACATCCTCCTTTAGTTTCTCTGCCCCCTCTCATGCCAGTGGCTAGCAGTTTAATTCCTCTTTAAAACACTTACTCTTAATTTTTACCCCTTACAGCTCTGAACCATCAGACAGCTTAATGTGGTCAGATTTACTCCTGGCTCTTGTGAATTCATTGGAGGGGATATCTGTGCAGAATCAGAGTCTGTCTTTGTATTTCTGTGGGGAAAATGCTTTGTCCTATGACAAAAGGGACACATACCTGAGAACCAGGAGTACCCCTCCATCCTTCTGCTCTGTACTGTGTTTGCTTGATATCAGTGGTGATCAGAGGAAAAATGGCATAATTTGGCCTTTTTTAGGGGTGTAGCATTGATTTCTGTTCCCTCCAGTCTTGAAAACCAAAGAGAATTTAATGGAGTTGTGACTTTAGTCTACAAGCTAAACACCCCTTGCATGTGGCTTATGTTGTGTCAGACCTTAGGGCAGTTGTGAGGAGATTCTAAAGGGTAAAATTCTGTGATTATCTTTTTGTTTTCAGACACACCAGCCTGTTTTTATTCAGCTGCTGCAGTCTGCCTTTAGAATTTACAACTGTACCTGGCCAAACCCAACGCAGAAAGCCTCAGTGGAGTCATGTATCAAGACTTTGGCTGAAGTGGGTAGGTGCCAGGTTTTACTTCCATTATTGTACTCTGTGTTTTAAGATCAGACTTACTTCAGCTTGAACAGTTTTTAATTTGACTTTGCCATCCTGAAATTGTGACAGTGATGATTTCAGAAATTCCATTTCTGAGGCTAAATTCTTCCTCCTTTTATAAACCATTGAAATCTGTCCCATCAAATAAGGTTCTTAAGTGAAACCTACAGGTCAGAGAGATGTTTGCTAAGTGACTGATGGTTGACCTTTACCTCAGGCAAGTTATTGTATTAAAACACAGCATAAGCTATGAGAAACCCTGAGCATTTCTAGTCGTGCTGGGCACAAGCTGTTGTAAGCAGTGGTACATAGGACTGTAGGTTGGAGAACACCCATCACTTTTCCCCTCAGTTCCTGGGAGATGCATTCATTATTGCCAGTCACGGTCCTGGGCTGGCTCAGATTTTGTCCATCAGGAAGTTGGGGATGGAAACCACAGTTGTGCCACTCCGTAGCTTCTCTACTTATTCCTCACCTTCAGGCCACTCACTTACTGCTGTTACACAGTCAGCCTTGTCAGGGGAATATTGCCTTGCGTTGGCACCGAGACCAAATTTAGTCCTCAGGGCAGCTAATAAGCTACATGCTTTCAAATAAATTCAAATACTGTGTTTAAGTGGAAGATATAAAGGTTCTTATCCTAAAATAAAAAAGATTTTTCACCAGTACATAGTGAAGACTGGCAAAAGTTCATTCTGAAGTTAAATTTCTGTGAATACAATTTTATAAGTCTTCTGCTGTAACAGAAAAAAGGATTATTCAGTGTAGTTTCTAAAAGTCAGTCATTCTGATTACTTGTAGAATAAGGTTCTGCTCAGAGTGAATCAAAACTGAGTAGAGGCAGAGATATATAGAAACTGGCTAAATCCTATTGTTGATGCGATTTTTTAAAAGTTGTAATAAATTATGATAAAACAATATGAGAGAGTCCCTTAACCATCTGTAGCATTGTAACAATAGACTCTAAATTTAGATTTTGGGATACCTTTATTATCATTTAACATTTTAAGCAAAACATCTCATGAACTTTAAGCATGAATTTTAAGCAAAACATCTCATGAACTTTTCGTGTGAATGAGAATAAGCAGTTACCTAAAAACTTAGCAACCTTCAATTGTTTTATTTGTTGTGCAAATTATTTAATTATGGATCCATCTGGCAAGAGAAGTTGGAAGCTGAAGACATTTTATTTCCCTTATGCTACAGTTACGACAGTCTCAAATAAAGCTCTAGCTCTACAGATCCTTGTTTGTGTGTTTAACACTTATATCCCTGCTCTTCTCTGGCAGTTCTTGAAAGAGTCATCAGTAAATTACTTCCTTTGGGAGCCTGGGGAGCGGAGGAAGAAGCAGGGCAGATGAGAGTGTTTTTGAGACCAAACATGCCCTGTGTGTGCTTCTAGATAGCTTGGTGTCTTCATTTCTTTAGAGCTACACCTAAAATAAAATCTTAGCTCAGAGAGGTTGCCGTGTTATCTCACAGAGATGAAGCTATTTGGAAACATTTGAGCATAGTGCCGAGACAGCCAAGCTGAACTCGTCCCCACAGCAGCCTGATGGGGAAGCCTGGGTCGCCTTAATGGAGCTGACAGATCCAGCTTCTCGGCCAGGTGCACCAGCACGTAAAAAGGCTGGCGGGCTTTGGTAGATGATCTGGGTGCCTCTTGTTCTGGGGGAGCCAAGGGGAAAGTCCAAAAGCAAGGCATGGCTGATGTCTGGAGTTTTCTTCAGATATGTGACTTGGTTCCCTGTTTGGTGCATTTAATTTCTACCTCTGCTGTAGTCTTCTCTTTTGTTTCATTCCTTTTTTTGTTTCACGGAAATGCATTACAGTTGTTTTTTTTATAAGTGTGTTCTTGCGCTGTCCTGCAGGTCCAACCTTCTTGCTACTCTGGCTTCCCACCCATGGGACCCCAGCCGTGCCCTGGGCACTCCCAGGCGTGGCAGAGCAGAGCTGAGCTGCTGGTGAAGGGCATCACCCGTGTCCTCCTCTGGGACCCTCATGTGACCTGCAGTGGCAGCAAGGCAGGAGGGCTAAATGTCACCTGGGGATGCCATGGGCTGGCAGCTTCAGAGCTGCTCCCTGAAAGAACGTGTTAGCATGCAAATTGCCGATGTCCTTGTCCATATCACAATAACTGTTAAAGGATTCATCACTAATATCAAGCACGGTAAATTTGTATTGTGTTGTGTTAGCAAGTTGCCACACATTTTTACTTGACGCTTCATTTTGACAGTGCAGAAAGACAGTATAAGGGGAACAGGTGAGGAGGGTTTCCCCAAAGAGCAAATTAGCCAGAGAAGTGGAGTTTTTAACAAACACCCCTGTGCAAAAGTTTGGCTGGCTAGCAGAGCTGTTAACCACCAGTGATGTTCACTGTTTTTAGGCATGGTGCCAAGTGTGGGTTGCCAGGGCTAATTGAGTAGGCCTGCTCTGCTCTGCTGAAAGATTTGGAAGAACTGCCCCAGCTGAGGTACCAGAGGCTTTTAAAATCGAGGC
This sequence comes from Tetrax tetrax, assembly GCA_009806455.1. Taxonomy (NCBI): domain Eukaryota; kingdom Metazoa; phylum Chordata; class Aves; order Otidiformes; family Otididae; genus Tetrax; species Tetrax tetrax. The sequence continues at coordinate 58,645 of WHYT01013183.1, forward strand.
CCTTTTGTGATTACAGTGTGTGCCCAGAGCCTTTCTCCATTGAGTGTTAACACTGCACAAAATGGTGCTGCTCTTTGAGAAGGCAGAGGTTTCTTCCATAGTACAAACAGGGCAGCCTTTTTTTTTGCCTCTTTGCTGGTTGTGTATATGGAATAGGTTTGGATTTTGGCTAGGCATCTGTGAGTACTCTTCTGCTTGCTTTTTTTTTTTTTTTTTTTTT
>WHYT01013183.1:58884-76364 GCA_009806455.1 Tetrax tetrax
AAAAAAAAAAAAAAAACCTCTAGAAAGATTTTGCCTATATCAGAGAGATGGAGTATTGGACAGATTTACAGCAGGGACCAAAGACTTTTGATGGAAAATAAATGTAGTATAGAGTTGAAAGAACAAACATGATTTTTTTTTTTGTGTGTGTCATAGCCCTGGATTTAGAAATGAATCTCAGCAGGAAAAAAGATCATACACAGATTTCCCAAGATATCAAAGATCCATGTAATAATGCACTTTTAAAAGACCCATTTCAGAGCAGGTTTAAGCAATGTACGTTCTGCTCAGTGCTTACTAGTTTGTTGCTGGCAGGTGGATGTAAGTATTTCCTCAAGAGCTTAAGATCATTACATCTGTCTTCTTATGAGCACTGTAAGAATGTGCATTATCTTCCAGGTCAACAAAAGGATATCTTGCAGAAGCTAATTTCTTATAACCCTGGTACTTCGACTCCACTTGACCACTAGGGAAAAACTTCATAAGCTTTTCAAGCTTCACTTACTGCTTTGTCTCCAGGCAGTTGTCTGCCTCCAGTTCAGTGAGAAGCATAGAGGCTTGCTTGTATTCTTCAGCAGACAAGCTCTGTGGCTCCAAGAGATTTGGAATACAAAGATACCAAAGCGCATCAGGTTTTTATTGCCCAGTAAACATTTGACTATCTGGCATGAATAGAAACACTTACAAAATAATACACTTATATTAATGTGTCTTGTTCATAGGGATTTCTGAAGCAGATTATCACAGTAATGAGAATTAACACATTATACATGTATCACTTTTGCTTTTTCTGTTTTTACATAAGACTAAGCTTTTGCTTGAAAATATAGTCCAAAAAATGAATGATCAAGACAGCTTCAATCTCATTGGTAAAATAGCTACAAATGAAAAATATTTAAAAGGTCTCCTGATCTTTGCGAAAACAGAGGAGCTAAGACATCTAACATTTTGATTTATTTCAGATTAATTCATTATCAAAGGACTTTCAGTTTCTACATTTTATAATCTTTGCAAGATTGAGAAGGGGTGGAGACCAGTCTCAGCTATGGTAAAATTGGGGAGTATCACCTGTTCTCACAACTAAAGATTTGGATTGTATATCTTAAATTGTATTAAAGCAGGGTCTTTCTCCTAGGGCTGACCAGTCTTTCAGGACCCATGCAAAGAACTGGTTTTGCTTCTTAATTAAGTGGTTATTCTTGTATCTTCACCCCCAAGCATCAGTTTTATGTTGTGTTACAAGGTCTAATCTAGTTGTATTGCACTCTTGTCTCTGTAATATCCATTAGCTTTCTCCCCTGTATTTTTACAAATTGCATCTTCCCTCTGCCACTGTGTTTGTATCCCAAGGATGTAGTATATCCATGGCTGTGCTGTTAGCACCAATAATGAAATAATTGGAATTTCCCAGATGAGTAAACAGTGGCAGATAGGACCCTGCATTTTGTTAGAGTATTTCTCTTGACAGACCCTTTAAAAAAAAATCTGTTAGCAAGCCAAATTACATTAGTCATTACCAGATTATACTCTAGGATGCTGTGCAGGAGAAGCAAAAGGAGAATCCTTGTTTCCATCCTACAGAATTGGATGCAAGTCCTGTAAGACTGCTATTTATTTCCAGTTCAAAACTGGAACAGGTACAGAGGAAGTACTGCTGTGAGGGTCGGGAGAAAGGAGAACTGTATTACAAGAAGAGACTTCAGGAGCCCCATGTGTTTTGCCTAGCAAAACAAAGGCCTGTGTTGTTGCTCTTTAAAAGTACTTAGGGAGATAAATCGTCACGAAGAAGAGACATTTAAGCTAAAGGACAGTGCTGACCCAAAACCAACTAGACATAAATTACGCTAGGTTGTAAATAACCTAAATAAATTTAGATTGTAAATTGGAGGTTTGGAACCACCCTTGGAAGGATGTCCTTGGTCAGTTGGCCAAGAGAAAATGGAGGGAGGAGGGATGGCAGAAAAGCTAGCTTCATTTTAAGTGGAACTCGATACATTTTTCAAAAGATATTAAAGAACATGGGTTGTCTATAACAGAGAGCAGATGGTCTGAAGGAGTGGTGAAGTCCTTTCTAGTTGAGTATTTATTCCTCAGTTTTAGCTCACTACTACCCCTTCATACAGAACCCAAAAAACTCTCCTGTGGTGCTTCTTGACCATGCTTTTATGTCCTCTAAAGCCTTTTCCTTTTCTTTGACAAATCAGAAACAGAAACATTAAACATAAAATCTAGGTTACATTTTATTGCTTCTTTGGAATTATTGTGTCTATTTTAATGTTCATATAGATGAACTTTTGTATAACAATTTTTCAGCCCTGAAAATGCTTTCTTTCACTTCCTATTTGAGTTTTAAAATCTTTTTTGCATTTTATAAAAAGCTAGGCCTTCATTTTCAATTTTTAGTTCAAATAAAATAATTATCCAGTTGTTACTTTTTTGACAGCAAGAAGAATACATTTCACATGAAGCACATATTTTATTCTATTTTAACTGTTTGTGTTTCCCTAATTGCAAGAAAAATTCAATGATGATCTTTTTACAGACTGATAAATATTTTAGTGTAGATTTTCTGTTGGAAAAAAACATCCAAGTGAAGGGTACAAGATTGGCAGGCTTGTGTCTTGTCTAGACAACGCTTTTATTTCTTTTAAAAAGTCTTGCTGTTGCTAGCATTAGTGTCTCTCCATCCAAATGCATTTGTTAAGCAGTCAGTAAATGATTAAGGAGCTGGAGGGACTGATTTATGGAGCAAAATTAATTGAACTAAATATGCATTGCTCCGTTAAGTGACAACTGGGAAGTGTGGGAGAACATGATATGGCTGTCTGCAACTACCAGAGGGGCATAAACAGCAAGAAGAGTAAAACCTTCAGCTGTGGCTTTTTTGTGACCCAGATTGCCCGTCACACTCCTTGAGGTGCTCTAAGGGATGAAATGCCTGCATGTCTCCCGGAAAACACACACCAGGGATGGTTTAGGGTGGTGCAAAGCATACTAAATAGCCACTAAATACTGTTGTATTTTGTATGTACTACAAAAGCTAATGGAGTGAAATTTAAAATTGGGGAGCACTAGGTGGGAATATCAAAGAGAACGGCGAGCTTCCCTATAGCAAGATAGAATACTCTAAAGAATGGGCTTCCAAGGAAAACTACAGGCAAAGGCCACTTCCTGGAAATCCTTAGTACTAAATTGATCCTAAGACTCAGGGAAGCAGTACAGGGAAAGGACAGTGCTTCAGCAAGCGTTCCTGAAATAGGTCCTTTTACTTCCAATTTCTGTGCTTCTGTGAAGAGAACTACATGCAGGTAATGTAACAAAATACATCTCAGCCCATTTCAGCCCTTCTGTTAGCAGCTGGACTGTGCTCTTGAGACTTCAGCCGAGTCCACTCACTCACAGAGAGCGGCTTGATTTTTAGCTACTTGATTCTCGACGTTAATGTTGCCCTCTTCTTTTGAGTCCCCATCTCGGAGTACCTTTTCATAGTTTAAACAGTAAAGGAGAGGAAAGCTGCTGATGCACTGGATACACACTGAACCACCTGGCACAGAGCAGAACATCTTACTGCAACCTGGCTGCACTGTGTTGCTTGCTGTTTCCACGGGTACCATTTGCCTGCTTATCTTGGCTCAACTGGGACTATGGCTGATAGCATAATTGTGAGCAGTAAATGGAGAGTTAGTCATGTAAAGAATTTCCCAGCAAATCACATTTCCTCTGAGGCTGGCAAAACAGTGTGGTGTATTCAGGGTGTAATTAGCCCTGTGCAGGGTGCCCAAGGTCAGAATTGGGCAGTATATAAACTTGCCTTTTGCCCTCCACTGCAAGGCAGAATTTACCTGAGCTAAGGACGTGTTCTAGCCCATCCTGGTAAGTATCCTGCTTGATACCTATGGTACCAGTTCACATCACATAGCATGCTTTTTTCACAAGTTCACTAGTCAGATGAAAGACATAATTTTACCCCCTCCTAGCTCCTTTGTCTACCAGCTCTAACCCTACTTTGCAAGTTTGAGTGCCGTCCAAAAGTACTTCTAAGTGGAACAAAAATAAACATGCTTTTAAATATTTTATGTTCATACTTTAAGGGAGATTGACACATTTTGAAGAGGAAAGCAGCCTACAACACCTAAATTAAAAATAAATATTTATGTTCACATTTGTTCATCAGCTTTCCAAAATGTAAAAATATGTTTCATGTTGTTTTAAATAATGAAATGTGAAACAAATGAAAGATAAACTTTCTACAAGCTGCAAAGAAATAAGAAGACAAAGGCTTTGTTTATAGCTTAGACTTCAACAGTGCCCTTTGACAACCAATACAAATCTTAATTACAAATGGAATTATACATATAAGAGGTGTTCAAAACAAAGGAGTTTTTTTTCCCCCCTCTCTCTCTGGTTTTCTTTGTGATAGTTTTAATTAGCTGCAACTCTTTGAACAATCATAGTCCTTGACTGCTCCTCAGACACTGATGGAAGTTGTTAACTTCAAATGGCATCTATAGGACTGCAGAAGTCTGGATTTTCCTCTGAACAGCATGCTCCCCATTGCTAAATTTATTCCTAGATATAGCAGGATTCTGCATAGATACCACTTAATTGAGAAGCGAGCATTGTCCGATAACATTCCAGTGATTGACATTAAGACACAATAAATTGGATTAATAGGCTGCAGCACCCTACCAACAGTGGCAGAACCTTAATGGACTTCAGTAATAAAGTAAGCAGCAGCAGCGCGAATGTGTTTTGGAAAATAACCCAGTCAAATAATATGGAAAAACAATCATTAGAAATAATGGCCAGCCATACATGGCATTTTCCTCATGATAATCAGGGACCTTGCCTTCAGAACAAATAGAATAGAAAGGAAAAGCCAGTTGCCACTGTGGAAACTGCTGTACAGCTGCTGCTGGGGATTTGTTTATGGTTGCAATGTGTATTCCCATCTTGACCTAAGAAAATTTTTCTTCAGTTTCGTACGGCAAACTGTTTCAAAGAAAGTGCCTACCAGAAATAGAATAAGAAATCTCTCTTCCATCTCAGTTAAACAGGCTAATCCACAGGCCCTGGTCCTGTATCAGGATACACCCTTGCAGTGGGAAGAGGCAGGAGCTATTGAAGGGATGAGGACACACATGACAGAGCACTCTTGCCATAGTCTGTGAGACTGGGGGTTGAGGCGTCACAGCCAAATTTAGGCTTACAATAAATGCTGCCTTTACAATATAGTGTTTAGGGGAAGAGAAAATTTCTGCCTGGGATCTGTGACTCACTGTGCTTGGCAGCACACGAGCCTTCATTCTTCAGAGTTGTATGCCTGACTCTCTGCTTGCACGTACTCCCGTGGGGTTTGATGCATAGGCCGTTTAGCAAAGAAGGGCATCTTGTTGACTTCACAAGTTCAGGACTTAGTTTTGTATGTTTTAAGAACTGGGAGGGAGGGGCGGAATATTTTTGATGCCTTCCACTACTGGATGTTAGTGCAGAATGGTGGGGAAATGCCTCAGGGAACTGTTGTGCAGAACTGTAATGAGGGCTAACGCTTTTCTAAAAATTCACCTTGTTTCAATAAGGAAAACTGAAAAGTTAGTTATTATTAGTCATTATTACAAATGAACTAGAACTGCTTCCTCATTTTACTTCTAAGTTTTTATTAAACATAAACTATGCCATGGAAATTAAGTGAAATGACGTAGAATACAAAGCCTAATCACTGGGATGTGACCTGATCTTTCAAACAGAGATTGCTGCATCGATCTCTTGTTTATTTGTTGAATTTCAAATGACTCATGCTGAGCCGAAGAAGACTGTCACTCTGGTCTCCAGTGTAAAGGAGAGATGCAGATTTTTGTGGAGGAGAGGGCAGACACCTTCTAACATTGTCTTTAAGAATTCCTTTTCAAACGACAGTTCAGGATGCAATAGTAGTTTAATAGTGATGCCCTGTAAGAATTTGTGCAAGTCTTTCCTCAAGTTTTTTTTTCTCTGATATTCCCTCTTTTGTCACTTCCTGCCCCTCAAGTCTAAAAAAAAAATACTGCATTTTTTTAAACTATAGTTATTTGTTTAACTATCAGTTAAACTATCACATTTGTTAACTATCGGTTATATTGCAGTGGCATCCAGGAACCCCATGGTTTAAAAACTCTGGCTGTATAGGAAACCGAAGGGAGAGAGAAGAGGAGAAAGTCTTTTTCAAATTTAATTTGTATGCACTTGGTTTCTCAAGGTCTTTGCAAGAGAAATACACAGAAGAGCAACAAATTGCACTTGGGATAAATTGGCAAAATGTGTATATGTCCACTAGAAAGAAGAATTTTTGAATTTAATTTTGAATAGAGTAAAACTAGCTGTTGAAATAATAATGCATACTCTTTTTGTTACTGTTATTATGTCTGCATCTGAATTTTTTTAAGTTAATAGAAAAATTACTCTGTTTTAAAAATTAAATGTCTGTACCTATGAAAATACATACTGGAAATTATCCTCATCTCATTTAAAGTGGTACAACTTGCTTTCTTGAAATAGATTATGGCTGATTTTTACCAGCTTGTTTTTCATCCTTATTTTAAAAAAAAAAAGCTGTTGAAGTGAGATCGCCCTGCCCCTTAACTTCAAGTGTATCAGGATTTTGCATGCCGTGATCTTCATAAGATTTGCAAATTTTTGCCACTGTAAATGTCTTCTTTTTTCTTCCTGTCAAAGCAAAGAACCGTGGGATTGCAATTCCGGTGGATTTGGACAGCCAGGTCAACACCTTGTTCATGAAGAGTCACTCTAACATGGTGCAGAGGGCAGCCATGGGGTGGAGAATGTCAGCCCGTAGTGGACCTCGTTTTAAAGAAGCTCTTGGTGGGCCTGCCTGGGATTACAGGAACATAATAGAAAAGCTACAGGTACAAAAATAGCAAATGCCTTGGGCAGTAGTTGAGGTAGTGCATTTACATAATACGTGCCAGAGACAGACTCATTGCATTTGTAGTGCTGGATTACAGTGACTTTGGCACTTCTTGGTGGGGGAAGCAGAGAGCTCGGCTCTTCTCTGGTATCTGTTCAAAGTGAAGCCAACATGCAGGGCCTTTTGATCCCTGATCTGAATTCAGCTCCTACAGAAGTCAACAGAGAGTGTTAGGAGATTAGGAAGTTAGGAACCACTTTTCCCCAAAGTGGTTCGCAGAGAAGGATCTCTGTCACGTGTCCTGTTTTCACTGCAGAGGAGGTGCTCTGGAGGTTTTAGGAGCCATTATGTCAGATTTGCGTCACTGGAGAATAACTGTAACTCCATGCAATACATGCACTGGAGATCACCTTGTGCATGTAGTGGTTAAAGGACATCAGGAGTTTATGAACTAAGAAAACAGAAGGACCCAGACAAATGGAGGAGCCCTACATACCAAGGATGCCACACCTCTGGTGATACACTAACACCACGTATGACAAGCCGTGTTTTCCCAGCACGCCATCCTCTTGACTTGCTCAGTGTTTTGTGGGCATTACTTTAGAGGAGAAATTTGAGAGAGAACAGCAAGGTAGAGAGTAATGGGCACCTTCCCGCTGCTTGAGGAGTGGCATGAAGAAAGGCATGAGGTTGCTTTACTGAGTTAACATGGGCTCTTGCTGCTGGTTGTTGGAAGTGGGTCAAATAGTCCATCACACAACTGTGCAAATCCACAGCAATGTTCTTCCTAGTTTTCTTGGCCAGACATAGTTACGAATTACATCCTCCTTTTTTCCCTAGGATGTAGTGTCCTCCTTGGAGCAGCAGTTCACTCCCATGATGCAAGCTGAATTCTCGGTGCTGGTTGATGTGCTGCACAGTCCAGAACTTCTTTTTCCTGAGGGGAGTGATGCCAGAATAAGATGCGGTGCTTTCATGTCCAAGTAAGTGATGTAAAGAGAGGCCTATTTGCTTCCTTGGAAAAGATGGTAGGCAGTTAAAATTTTTAACAGCACTTACCTCTGATTTTCAACAATGACTTAAGCATGTAGGTGTCCGAGTTCATACTGAAAGCTTAAACTGAGGTCTTTTGCTGCATGTTTTATGTTTCTCAGCAGTTTAGGAGTCTGGAGAGAGGAGCAGAGAGAGAGGTTGCTTGCCTTGCCTGCCTAGACATTGTATGTTAGATCTCGTTAAAACTGTGACAGTCTCAACTTACTCCTGTTTTCTTAATGGGCTGCTTTTGCTATTACGTTTCTCCAAATCTACAGCAGAAACTTAGACTTTCCATACTAGAATTTTCAAAAATTCATAGTGAGGTGGGGTGCGGTGCTCAGGGTTAGGGTTTTTTTCTTTTCAGTAATGCAAATAAATCTTTTGATTTTTATTTTAAGCTGCCAACAGCTCTTTTAAAAATACATTTCACTGGCACTCCTACTTGGTCTTGAATTATTAGATGTTTTATTTGCAGACTGTGGATTGGAATAGAGTCTTGCAATTTTTTTATTAGTGCTCAAGTGAGATGCCCTCGCTGCCCTTGAGAAACTATAATTTAAACAGAGGTAACTTGGGGGAAATGAATGCATTTGGCAGCTCTCCTGATTCCTTGGCTTTTTGCATATTCTGCAGAGGTAATGTTATAATGATATTCTTTAAATGTTTGGAAAAATTAAGTTAAATATTGAGCTTGTCCCATCCCCTCTGTCCAAACTCCTTTCAAAGTCAGCATCAAATTAAGTAGAGGGCTACTGGACATGGCCTGTGTAATGCAATAAACAGTTTTCTGTTTGATTTAATTAACTTCCATGGCAAAGGAAGGCTTTGCAGAACTATGCAAGGATCCTGAGATAAAGATGTAACTCTTTAAAAATATTGTTAGTACTGCAGGCCTGAGGGCTGCATTGTCTTGGTCTCATAGCTCATGAAATTGGTGAAGATGAGAGTGGGAGAGTCCTGCACGATGTCTCCACTGAGCCCGGGATGGCATTAGTGCACTAACTTAGCAGTGATCTAAATATAATCAGTTTTGTTGGGTTATGGAGTGATAGTCTAGATTATGCAGTGTTGTCCCTCCCAACCCAGGGTTTGGCAACTGTTTGTGATTTAGGGCCATTAATGGTGCCACCTTTCAGTGCAATTGGTGGCCACAGTGCCTTTGCTGTATGCTGATCCTAGGCCGTAATTTCACGAACACTGTTCTGTCCACTGTAACCCAGCAACTGGTACTGATGGAAAAAACCTGTTCAAAGCCTTCAGATTTCCTCCTCCCTTCTGTTTTCACAAACATTTCTTCAGCAATGAGGTGAACCAGTGCAAGGACTTGCTGTGTGCGGAGACAGAAAGGCTGCTTCTGGTATTGGCTTAAGCTGACTGAAACCCAAACTCCCATCACAGTCTTAGTTGGAGTCAGAAATGTACCATGTTTTCTGACTCGAAACAGTTTTGTGAAGTTGCTGTGTGAATGTAAACAATGGTTATGTTTCATCCAAATATCTGCATTTCTGAATGCTTCCACGTAAGGTGTTTGGGGATTTTTTTTTGCTGGATGCCATTTGCTGATTTTATAATAAATATAACCTTCATCAAGGTTGGAAGGTGTAAAGGTTGAAGCTTTTAAAGTTTGCAAGGTGCCTAGTGAACACTGGCTCCCTTTAAATAAAGGTAAAATAAATACATGGTTACCTTTAAATAAAGAAAGAATGAAATAGTAAGTTTGCATCTTTATCTGTAAGCACTCGTAAAAACTGGATGTAGAATTCTGCTCCTATATGGGCAGTGAGATGTGCAAATTAACATAAAAACTCACAACACCTTGAAAGTCCCATTTCCTTTTTAATTGTGATTTCATTGTCTACTTTTATTTCTTTTCCTTGAGGAAAAATATAGTGACAGGCAATTTTTGCATAAAGGAATTGTAGTATGGCTTAGCAACAATGTGCAATGCTCTTTAAGGTTTAATATTTTACTTTAAGGTTGATTAATCACACAAAGAAGCTAATGGAGAAAGAAGAAAAGCTCTGCATTAAAATTCTTCAGACATTACGAGAAATGCTTGACAAGAAAACTAACTTTGCGGAAGAGGTACTGCTACCATTTTAGTATTAAATATAGAACTAATAGCATGGTATTAAAATGTTGGCTCTAGGACAGTAACAGAATCTGACATGATTTCAATTTTGTACATGTTTTAAAGATAACGTGCTGTCTTAGGAACAATGTGGTAAGGCAGAAAGTAAGACTGGAACAAAAGAAACTATCTGCCTTACATGGTTTTGTATCAGGGACTTGACAAGAGTCAAGGCGAGGAAGATGAAATAAATTAGCAGTAGCAAGTATTACTATATATGATTATTACCTATTAGATATCCTGTATTTAGAGAGACTAGTCTTTTGTCACATCTGACTACCTATTATAAGATCAATTGGAAATATAGGGATTTTTAATTGCAAGTGTACACTTTTTCCCTGCTGCCCATGGTGCTAGACTTTTGTACTCCATACACCTTTTAATGCTCGTAAATGCGTGATGGGAATATATAATGTTTAAGCAAAGCTGCCAGTCTTGAGGAGAAGTGACATAGTTTGTACTCTCTAAGTGTCTAATTATTTCTTGCACTCCTCTCTCTCCCCTCATTGCCCGATTTTCTCTTGCAAACCCAAGTTTTTCAAATCCCTCTTTCATCTTGCCTCTGTCTTTGGGTCTCAGTAGCTAGATTCAGATTTACATGTCAGCTGTCTCTTCTGGTTGAGCCCCATCCCTGCGCCTTTTGTGTGGTTTCCTCTAACTCACATTTCTGAGTATTCCTCGAATTCTTTCAGTATTATTATCTCTTAAATATGAATCATAGTGCTATTATCTAATCTTTCAGTGCCGTCATTTTCATTTGTTCACAGCTGACATGTTTAGTCAAGTATGTTCATGGGTTTCACTTTACCTTGAGCAAAAATATTGATTACAACCCAGTGTTGCGCTGTTTCACTGTCTTCGGCTTTTACATCCAAATATTTTCAGATGTCTAAGTAACAGCGCTTATTCATATTATTGTACCTGACAAAATTATCCACCATTCAGATATACTAGCTATGAGATTCAGTCTTAACCCTAATCTAACCTTAAGAAAAGTAAAGTCTGTGGTTGGTAGGATGCCCACACCTATTTCTGGGTGTTAGAAATTTTACTTTTAAAGATAAATGTTTTGGTCCTGACATATGATGTGGTAAAGTAACAACACACTCTTTTCTCTTTTATGATAGATGAGCCATATATTCAAAACAGGAAATATTCCCAGTGTCTTTGTTTTGACTGTATTTTGTTTGTTTTAATTTCAACATATGGGCATGGGAACATATTGCCCAGGCTCCTAGGCAACCTGCTAGACAGGATGGAAAAAAATCTCAAGGCAGAACAGTGAAATGAAGACAAAAGCAACAGTAGCAAAACATGATCCCCGCTTTATGCAAAGCCAACCAGAGCCTGCAGAGAAAACCAACCTCCTCTTCACCTCCTGCTTGAAGGAAAATGTTGCTAGGCCTGGGCAGACACATTTTTTAAAACATCTTAACAAGAGTTTCACAGGTGAAGCAGATATTATTATTCTTAATTATTATTCATACTTATTCTAATAGCTCTCTGGGTCCATAATGCCACTGCATCACACGGAAAAAACAATTTTGCTTTGGTAACTGCATGCTATCATGAACTTTGACAAACCTCTCCAAAACAGCAGTTGCACAGACCCACCAAAAGTTAAAGTCATCCCAGGACTAGAGGGGAAAAAGAAGCACCGCTTCAATGGATGACTTAAAACAGGCAAACAAAAATTTTGCCTGTTTTAATTGTTCTTTGTACCCTGTTGTCGATGCTGATAAAGCAAGACTGAGTGAAGCCACCAGAGGGAGCGTGCTCCATTGGCAAGCAGGGGCTCTTCACCCAGCCACCCTGGCCTCAAGTTCTCAGGAGTGGACGTGGGAGGTGTATGCCCAGACCCCTCGCGTGACCTCCACCATCTCAATAGGGCATGGTGGGTGGGAGGGAGAGCTCTTTGGGAACAGAATTTCTCCCTTTTCCTTCTCAAGTCCCATAGATTTTACACTGAGGAATGTAATGAATTGGAGCAAACAAATAAATAAGTAAACAAGCTTGCATGGTTTGCAAGTGCTTCTCTGGCTTGCTACTCTTATGAGTCATTGTTCATGGTATGGACTTCAGAACAGTAAAAATAGCACAATGAATAGCCTCTTGTGCATGTTTCCAACTTTTTTTGAACTGTGATCTCACTGCCTGCAAAGTTATTCAACTATGTTATGCAGATACTAAAAGAAATTTTGGTAGTAAATACGCAATGGTGATACCAGAACAATGCTACAGAAGGACACTGACATTTTGACAGAAAGCCTGAGTTTGTTAGTCACCCATTGTAATGTATTTTGCGTGATAAATTTGACAGAAATGGTAAACCTCCAGTTTCTGCAGACTTTCCCGCGGTGAGAAACAAGCGAGGCATCCTGAAATATTATTTCTTTCTCTCTCTTTCTCTACCCTTTACATCTGACAGTTGAGATCTGAGTCCTGGAACCTTGCCTTCTACTGTCTTTATCTTTCATTTTGACGACTGGAAGGTAGCTTGCTCCATTGAAGGAACAGGAGGAAAAGATAGCTGTAGGTGCTTATTTCACTATTTTTATTCCTTTTCCTGTATCCGCTGTCTCAACTGTATTTTTGCACCACCCTTACAGATGGCTGCTCGTGCTCTCCTGGCTCCATCCTTGGTTGCCCTCACTGTCAGCATTTAAAGTAGTGCCTGCTTGTGTGTTGTTTTGCTTAGTGCTGCAACATGTTAATTGTGTTAGGAATCAAAGTTTAATTTCAGAAGTTTCATTTAAGGTATATAAATGACACATAAAACCTCTTGGTCATTGATTGGCTTTCATAAGTAATTGTGGGTGATTATTATGATTTCCCAGGAGTTCTACGTTAAGTCCTAGCCCTATTTGTATTGATTAGGTAACGAACTGTAATGAAACCTGATCTATAGCCCCACTCGTACAGGAGGCTCTTCCAGAATTGTGTTAAAACACTTGAGTAAAGCAGTGTGTGGAGAAGTCGACGTTGCCTCTGTTCAGACAGTTACTGTGGTATAGATAAATGCCTGCTTTAGACTGACTGTTTAAGAAGAGAAACATGAGAGACTGAAAGGACTGCGTTTAGACTAGATCTGCCCCATCTATGTTTAGTTTTTTTTGTTGCTGGCCATTTTTATACCTGTTTTACAAAACCAGAAGGATCTTGGTCTGGAATTTTTGAATTTTTTTAGGCAAATCTGTCTTGTCCTTCACCGTAGTGCTTGATTTCAGTTTAATTTCTGTGCGAATGCTGCCTCTAGACCTGCTTACATGTCTCAGTTTGAATCTTAGTAACATTTCCAAAAGCACCTGAGACACATAGACCACTGGTGCATGTTCACTTTGGAAATGACTGGGGCTGTTTAAAACAGCATTCTCCTGGAGAAACTGACTGTTCATGGCTTGGACAGGCATACTCTTCACTGGCTAAAAACTGGCTGGATGGCCAGGCCCAAAGAGTTGTGGTGAATGGAGTTAAATCCAGTTGGTAGCCGGTCACAAGTGCTGTTGCCCAGGGCTCAGTACTGGGGCCAGTTCTGTTTAATATCTTTATAAATGATCTGGATGAGGGGATTGAGGAAGTTTGCAGATGACACCAGTTTGGGTCGGAATGTTGATCTGCTTGAGGGTGGGAAGGCTCTGCAGAGGGATCTGGACAGGCTGGATCAATGAGCTGAGGCCAACTGTATGAGGTTCAACAAGGCCAAGTGCCGGGTCCTGCACTTGGGTCACAACAACCCCGTGAAACACTACAGGCTTGGGGAAGAGTGGCTGGAAAGCTGCTCAGTGGAAAAGAACCAGGTGGTTCAGCTGCCTGAATATGAGCCAGCAGTGTGCCCTGGTGACCAAGAAGGCCAACAGCATACTAGCTTGGATAAGAAATAGTGTGTCCAGCAGGACTAAGGACATGATCATGCCCCTGTACTCGGCATTGGTGAGGCTGCACCTCAAAAACTGTGTTGAATTTTGGGCCCCGCACTACAACAAAGACATTGAGGCAGTGGAGCATGTCCAAAGAAGAGCAACAAAGCTGGTGAAGGGTCTGGAGCACAAGTCTTAAGAAGAGCGGCTGAGGGAACTGGGGTTGTTCAGCCCAGAGAAAGGGAGGCTGAGGGGAGACCTTATTGCTCTCTACAACTGCCTGAGGGGAGGCTGTAGCAAGGTGGGTGCCAGTCTCTTCTCCTAGGTAACACGCGCTAGGACAAGAGGAAATGGCCTGAAGTTGTGCCAGGGGAGGCATTGGATATTAGGAAAAATTTGTTCACGGAAAGGGTTGTCAAGCATTGGAACAGCCTGCCCAGGGAGGTAGTAGAGTCACCATCCCTGGAGATATTTAAAAGATATGTAGCTGTGGAGCTCAGGGATGTGGTTTAGTGGTGGACTTGGCAATGCTGGGGTTAATGGTTGGACTTCATGTTCTTAAAGGTCTTTTCCAACCTAAATGATTCTATGATTCTGTTAAAATCTTAGCATTATTTGCTGCCCTGCTGAAAGCAACTGTCCCTACAATGGAGCTGGTGGGCCAAGAAGAGTGAGTCCTCCCAGATGCTTCTAAGAGGGTTCAGAAGATTAATTTAAACCCTCCCCTAGTGAATTGAAGTTGTTGAACTCGTGACCGAAATGTGCTCATATGGCAACTTCTTAACCCACTCCAGCTGCTGGCATGTCAATGCCTTGGTCACGGACAACCATCTGATTTCCGAATTGCTCTTAAATGAGGTCAGCATCTTTGGGGGAAAAAAATACTGTCTCTGATAACGTGTGTCTGTGACTAGTGTAACAGTATTGGCTGATCAGAGTGTTAATGGATGATAGTGCATTACAAGTATGGCAGAATCCAAGCCTGTATACCCTGCCAACTGGTGGTTCCTAAGGGAAACACTATTACAAATAGATTGAACCCTTCCGTAAGGGTTACTTGTACTGCAGAATACAGACTTCATACTTTTTTTCCCGCTTTAGGTGTTGAACTACAGTATAAATAATTGAAAACTGCATTTTTAAGTGTCAGTAGAACAAAGACTGTGTAAGCTGCTTAATTGTCAGAAATAAGTAGTTCTGCTTTTTGCCTTTTTTGGAAAAACTAATGAAAAATGTTGTCTTGCTTTTAGATGTTTGCACTAGCTTCATGATTTTAAACCGTAGAAGTAGTTTTGTAGCCTTTTGTTTTGCAGTATTAATGTTTCTGCATTCCACTTCAGATATGAAATGTAAGCTATCCTCTCCTCATTGCTTTCAGCAACAACACCAAATATTCATGTGAAAAAGGAGTACAGCTTCGATGTAAATATAAACATATTTTATTCCTGTAAGACGTAGTCCCTGATGGGGCCGCTATTGGCTTTTAGTGATTTTGTGCCAGAAGACCCGAGTCTTTTCTTGTTGCTAAAACTGCAATGAGTTTGTCAAAAGCAATAGTCCCAGTTCATGAATGTGTTGATCTACCAGTCAGGCTGAAACCAGTGGGAGCTGCAGGTCGTCTTCTGCTGGGAAAAATGGTCTCGGTGTGTCTTAGAAGCCAGATGGTGTTGCTGGGAGCCATGACAGTGTCCCAGCGTTGCAGGTCTTCAAATCAAAGACATTCTCAACTTAAACTGCATTCTCCTCTATAGCTTCATCTTTTCAACATTATTTTACTTATTGCATCTGCAAATTAGGCAGCATTCAGATAAATAGCATATGTAAGTAGAAATAAAAAGGGAAAAAAAGAATAATTCTGAATATGGGGGGCTTGCTGAAAGTATTATACCTTAAAAAAATGCTTGCTTTAAATAGGAGGAAGAACACGACTCACAAATCCTTTGTGTCACTGCTAACATTTTGGATTAGTGGTACTGCAGGCATTCTGAAGAATTACATTTAATTTTTCATATTTCTGCTGTCTGTTTTTATTTGTGCTCATTTGTAAAAATGCCTATGCACTAGCCTGTTTTTTCCCATTGTCAATAGGCCATTCTCCTCACTAAGCTCAGTGTGGCTGTAAGGTTAACAGAAGGTTAGAAGTACTGTAGGAGAATGTTTAAGTTCAATGCTGTTTATATGGAATTAAAAAAAAATCACTTGTACATTTAGGCTGGTAAAGGACATTTTTGCAGTATCCTGCATTAAAAACTCTCTCCTTAGGAAAACCACCACAGTTTGGGAGGACTGGAGGTGCAGGAATACTGGTTACCTCTTGCAGTGCCAGCCTGGTTGCAGTGACCAGCACACACTTCTGGTACGATCAGGAAGCTGCTGTTGTGGCTTTGTTAGAACAGTTGAGTGATGAATATGGTGTAAAGTTCAAACACAACGGGGACAAGCCCTCCATCTGCGTGATGGTGTACATGAAGGTGGCGGTCTATTGCAGAACCTGCACTGATTCAGTGCAGGATTCAAGCTTTGCTATTGCTGTAAGTCCTCTGAGCCAGTAATTGCAGCAGCAGAAGCATCAGAGCTTTCAGATCTGCAAGACTAAACACTAAATGTGGTTAGACCCTTGAAGTGTGGTAACTTCTCATTATTCCCATACGCTGACATTTTACATGCCGAAGAAATAAAACCTACAGAGAAACAAACCAATGCAGTTTCACTTTTCCCCCCTTTAGGCTTCAAGCTGGAATAATTAAGCAAAGAGATACCGCAAGGCCTGTGATACTGTTTGTACTAGCTAGGTGTTGTTAGCCACAGCGCTTAGCGCCTCAGGCCACCAGCCACCAAGGCATGTTGTTACTGCTGCACGAACTATGTTACTTTGACACGAACTATCAACTAGACTGTTCTGAAGTAACATCCCTCATCTTTGCGGTATCCCTTATCCATCCTGTAATGTGGCTTGTTCTGGACTGAAGGAGAGTACTGCTGTACGCTTAGGGGGGCAGCCCCCAGATATTCTGCTGGGTTTCCAGTCGCATACGTTTATAGAGAGATATATTTTGTTGCTAGTGCAAAAACCTCTAAGTACTTGGTATATGACAAGCCACTTTACTTGTGAAGTGCTTATAGTGGTCTGTGTCAAGGATAGATCAGGCACAGTGCGTTGCTTTTGTTGACCTGAACAAGAACTTTAAATTGAAAGTCATGTATCAAGGACAGGCAGGAGATAGCAGTTCTGACCTCTTATGAAGTCCTGATCTAGTGAAAGGCAAGAGGACCCTAATCTGCTGCAGTGGGAGTGAAGCACATGCCTAACTCTTTTGGAGGACTGGGTACATTCATGATTTTGCCCTCTTTTCTATGTATAATTGCTAACTGCCATCCAAATATACTATCTCAAGAGACTTAGAGGTACGTTTAGCTCAGGTGATAGTTGAGTGGGCAATGGCATTCACTGCTCATTGGTACTTATTCTTCTTTGTTTCACAGCCTTGGGGTTGGTTGGTTTGTTTGTTCTCCAAGTCACCACATCCTGGTGGCAGGATGCCAAAGCTGAAAA
>WHYT01013184.1:14425-25753 GCA_009806455.1 Tetrax tetrax
GTGCCTCATCTGCGCTAGCGCCGTGCCGCCCCATTCCGCTCCGCGCCCAGCTGGCCTTCAGCTGCAGCCCCCGTACGGGGAGACCGGGGAAGGCAGGGCTGCCGTTGCGAATGAAAAGGATCCTGGTGACAAATTTCTCCGTAAAGCCGGCGCTGGGGATTGTTTTGTGGGCTCGGCGGTGCGGCGCAAGCCGCGGTCTGGCTTGACGCTGAGGTGCCTGGGGAGAAATGAGGGCGTTCCTTTGAAACTAAAAGCCTCATTTAAACAAAATTCGTTGTGTTATTATTGTTGATCCTTATTATTGGGCCTTCTGCTGATTCCATTCAGCCTGACAAGCAATTCTTGTTAAAATGAGCCGTGAGACAGCGTGCGAGCGATGAACGGGCGCTCGCAGGTAGATGGCAAAGCCGCAGGGCTGGGCAGCGGTTGGCTTTTTATTTGTCTTTACTTAAACGTGAGTAGTTGAGGCGAACGGGGAGAGTGTTCTGCCTTCTAGACATCCTTGCAGTTCATTACTTCTCCTGGCGCGGCTCAGTGCTGTTACTGTTTAAAGAATGAATCGATTGAGCAGCGTTGCCGGTGGTTTGGATCATTTTCTTCGCTCCGAGAACGTATCCGAAGGGCAGGGCTTCCTCTGCTTTCGTATTTCAGCCTCATCTGGAGGGAGAAATCTTGGGAGATGGGACTCTGCAGCCGTGCAGGGGGTGTAGCTGCTTGCTCTGCAAAGCTGATGTGGAAAACTTTCTTTTATTTTTATTTTTCGAAGGCAATGCAGAACAGCAGCAAGAATCGTGGGGGTTGCATGCTTAAATGCCGCGTCAGTGGTAGTGGGAAAGTGAGAAAACCATTGCTGAGCCCTAATAAAGGGAAATAGGAGGAATAAAAGGCAAATAAAACCTGGAAAACACGGTGTGGTGACAGCAAAAGAGCAGGTGTTTGGAGAATCTTGACACTTGGTGTGATTTCTTTTTATTTTATATATTTTTTTTTTTTTCTGTGAAGTGCTTGACCTCCTCCTGCCTGGTTAACCCAGCTGGAAAATGAGGGAAAGCAAGCAGAAACCTCAGTGAAACCGGGATAGCACATCTGATCTGAAGTCTCCTGGGAGAAGGGTTTTACAAAAACTGCGGTGATATTAGATGGTCATTCTTTAATGCTTCCTCACAGCGTCGCGTGCCTGCGAGCGAGAGAGGTTAGAAACCCAGAGAAGCAACTTTGAAACCGGCCGCGGCTGCAGGCGCGACATCCAAGTTTTCGCTTGCGAGGATTTCCTTCCCTGCGGAAGGGTGAGCCTCTGTGGGCTTTGTTTTAACGCGGAGTAAGTACGCACGATCCATTGCCCCCGTGGCAAACGTTTCTCGCTGTCGTATTTGACACAAGGCTGACTCTACTCCCGGTCTCGTCCGGTGGACGCGAAGCTGCGGGGAGCTGCTTTGCCCGAACCCGGGGTACGGCGTGGACAAAAAGCTGTCGCTGCTCTTCCTGGAACCCAAGCGACGCATCCGTACGCCTTGGGGGCCGTGCTGCTTTTTGTCTCTTCCCATGCCAGTAATAAATCAGTGCTTAATTTGTCCCTGGTTGGCTTTCACCTGCAGCCTCATCGCCGTGCGAGCTCAGAATGAAGTTGTGGCTTCTGTTAAAACCAGAAAGGCCTCTTAGGATAAACGAGATGGAGGCAGCTTGAGCGGTAAAATTGTTTGAAATAAGCTCTCAACCACGTCGAAATAATTGTCGCAAATGGAACGCTCACGGCAGGGCACCTGCTTCGTCATTTGCAGGGGACAATGACATTTTAAATGCTGGGAAATAAAAGTGCCATTGCTTAGTTTTTTGGAGACAATTTGGGCTGAAGCCGCCGGAATTGGTGAACAAGTGGAGCGTAAGCACATCTCATGTGGCTTTGAAGAATGCAGATGGCTCAGAACTCTCCCTAGCTACACCTAGAATCTGCAGGATACGGTTTTTTAGCTTAGTTGTATGATTTTTTTATTCTCAATACCATGTTTAGATTATTGCTTGAAGTAGTCTGAAGTCACGTGACTGACATTTGAGAGGCTGTATCCACTAAAAAACCCGAAATCCTGAAGAGTTGGAGGGATAGCGTGGACCAAAATGGGAGAAAGTTTTACTGGGACGTCCCCGTGCAGCAGTGAGTTTTGAGCCGCGGGCCGTTGGTATCGCTTGCGTATAATCTCAAGATTTAGAGAGCTGGTGGCTTCTGGCGCCGCTGCGGCCGTGTTTGTGCGAGAGATGAGGATGCGTGCGGGCAGGTACTGGAACCAGGCTAACTTGTGAGCTGGCCTGGCTTTTCCGCGTGCCCGCGGCGCTCGGAGTCGCAAAAGGCAGGGCTTTGTCCTTGAGGTACGTGGCCGACTCGCGCTGCGTGCTGGGTCTGTTGCTCTTGTACAACACGCGTAGTTGCTTCTAGAATAGGTTAATAGAAAGGATTCTCCTTTAATGTGAAGTGTCAGCCTGGAATATTCAGGCGCAAAAATCCCACTTTTTGGTGGGAGGGAGGAAACAAAAAGGAAAACTGCTGTGTTTTTGTTTAAAAGCCTAAAAAAACATGAGAAAATATTACCTAGCAACATTCACAAAGAGGAGCAGGAGCACAACGGAGGTGATTTTGTTTACAAATCTAAACGAGCGCTCGGGGAATTTCGTAGCAGTATTCCCCCAGCTCTAGTTGGGGCTGACCCGTAGGTTCGATAGCCGTTCAGCAGTCGAAAGGCGTTTCTGGAACGCTGGGCTCCTCGCTGAGTGCGTCAGAACTCCCTACAGCCAATTATTAATCATTTCGGAGAGCGGCTTTGCTCTGAGAGTTTCCCTGTTAGGGGAATCGCGTTTTCTATGTTGAGGTGGACTAAAAGGGTTTAGGGTTCTCTGATGTATCGCAAAGTTACCCTGCGACCTCCCGCGTTTGTTAGCGGTGCCTTTAGACCATCTGTGAGAAGTCCCTCCTGTCCCGATCGCTGCGCTGGTCTGGAGGCTCTGCCGTGCGGGCTTGGAAGAGCTGAGAGTCTAAAAGCAGCGAAGGACAGGGAATAAATATGTCGCATGTTTGTGCACCCTCTGCTGACAACACCAAGCTGTGTGGTGGCGTCGACACGCTGGAAGGGAGGGGTCCATCCAGAGGGACCTGGACAGGCTGGAGAGGTGGGCCCGTGCCAACCTCATGGAGTTCAACCAGGCCAAGTGCAAAGTCCTGCACGTGGTCGGGGCCATCCCAGCACAAATCCAGGCTGGGCGGAGAATGGATGGAGAGCAGCCCTGAGGAGAAGGACTTGGGGGTGCTGGTGGACGAGAAGCTCAACGTGAGCCGGCGATGTGCGCTCCCAGCCCAGAAACCAACCCCATCCCGGGCTGCATCCCCAGCAGCGTGGGCAGCAGGGCCAGGGAGGGGATTCTGCCCCTCTGCTCCGCTCTGCTGAGACCCCCCTGCAGCGCTGCGTCCAGCTCTGGAGCCCCCAACAGCAGAAGGCCGTGGAGCTGTTGGAGAGGGTGCAGAGGAGGCCACGCAGATGCTGAGAGGGCTGGAGCAGCTCTGCTGTGAGGCCAGGCTGAGAGAGCTGGGGCTGTTCAGCCTGGAGAAGAGGAGGCTCCGGGGAGAGCTGAGAGCGGCTCCCAGTGCCCAAAGGGGGCTGCAGGGAAGGTGGGGAGAGACTCTTCAGCAGGGCCTGGTGTGACAGGACGAGGGGTCGTGGTTTCAAAATGGAGGTAAATTTAGATTGTCTGTCTTTTTTTTCCTTGCTAGCCTAGCATTAAAAATAAGATTTTGCGCAGCATACGCTTAAGACTACTCATGAGCTGAATTCTTGTTCATTTTCCAAGATCTTACTGTAATTGCGTGTAATTTCATCAGTCTTCAGCTGATTGCTAAAGCCCTTCAGCCTAACGTGCTGCAGACTGGATTTTTTTAGTGGCAGTTTCACCAGGAATGATTTAGGCATTTGTAGCTGGAGCTTCCGAAGGTTTCACACTTGAGAAGCAGGGACTGGAGTCTGTCTGTCCAATTCAGCGTGGAAAGAGATTAGCCAGGCTGCTTGCCCCCCATTTTGTGAGATTCCCTCTAAATCCTAGGTGGTTGCATCCAAAAAAAACCAACCCTGCAGTTTGGAAGAGATGCTCAAAGACTAAAAAGTGCCAGAGCAGATGTTTTCTGGAAGACAAAGCTGGCTTCTTGCCACCACGTACTGAGATACAAGGTGGGTTTCATCTCCTCTGACTCCACCACCTCCAAAAATTCAGCTGACTATAATGGAGAAAAGTAGGTATCCGTAGAATAGAATTAATTTTTTATCCGATTGATTATAAATCGCCTAGGTAGCTCGTTAGGATACCCGCAGTGTGGATCGTGAGGCTGGCAGCAGAGATCTCGTTGAAGCACCGCGTTCCAGAAGCTTTCAACTTCGCCGGAGCCGTGATTCAGACCCCCAAGGCAGTCAGCGGTACCGGGGTATTTTTCAAAATACCCATCTTGGGCAGCTCAGGCTACTCCCCAAAATCAAGTCAGTTTTTCAGCTTGATCTCTCTGCCTCAGTTAACAAGTTTTTTGCTTTTGACTCAGAAGGCTTGGTACCTTGTTTACTCTTACCGTCAGCCGCAAATATTTCGCGCTGTTTGGTGCCTGATGCCGCTGCTTAGCGAGGAGCTGATAACGTTCGCTCCTGTTCTTCGCTTCTCCCACAACCTTCGTGTGCCACAAAGCAATTACCTCAGAGACAGCTTTATTTCACAGCGCTGCGATGGGCCCGGCGTATCACTCGTGCCTGTCTCCTTTGGAGCTAAACGATCTTTATAGACGGTTAAGAGCAGGTATTTAGAGGTGGAATTTGATAACGGAACTGACTGAGGGTAAAACTGAGGAGAATTCTTTAAATTGCAGTTTGGACCGTTGCGTCTGATGTTGGTAGTGAGGCTTGGGGAAGGGCTGAGCGGGGAGGCAGCGGTGGAGGAACACTTGCAGTCGCTCCGTATGATCTTTACGCGCGAGATATTTAAGATATTAAATTTTGATTTCGTTGAAAACTTCTTCCTTGCACGCACCCCGGGCTCCTGCTTTCCTGCTCTCCCCGCTGCAGCTGGAGCACCCTCGTGCCGTGGTCACCCCGGGAATCTCGGCCGGTCCTTTGTTGACCATACCCCAGCCCTCTGTTGTCAGATCCGATTCCTCAAATCTTTTTCCGTGCTCTTCCCTTCTAAAATGACCTTCCAGTGCTTTAAAAGGCTGCGGCAGTTGTCCATCCTGTTACAGAGGCAGACTGTAATATTTTCTCGTAACACCTAGAAAACAAACTGGAGAACAGAGCTTTTGGTCTGTCACCCCTATCTACAAATAATGGAGAAATCACTTTGAAATGTGAGAGTTAAAAAGATTGTTTTTCAAAAGATGCGCGGAGCGTGGATCAGCGAGAGAGGCGGTGAGCAGCCCTGTGTGGGGACGACCATCGTTCCTCTGGGCTTTCCCTGCCCCTGAGTGAGATGCAGGGCTGGATGCCCTGGAGATCTCAGCTTGAGTTCCTTTCCTTCTGGGGACAGCGTTGGGGTTATTTAGCGTCTCCTGAGTCATCGTGGCCACGTGTCAGTTGTATCTTCCATCTCCTGCGTGCAGAGCGTGTCCAACCTTGCGTTGGTCATGATTCTCCCCCTCTGCTGAGACCTGAGAGCGACCTCCCAGTGCCCAAAGGGGGAAGATGTCCCTGCTCCTTGCAGGGGGGTTGGACTGGGTGACCTTTGAAGGTCCCTTCCCACCCAAAACTTTCCGTGATTTTATGATCTCGCCCCGCAAACGGAGTCAGGAGCTGGTGCTTTGCCAGCTCACAGGTAGGGAGACCTCCCCGACGGTCGCTGTTTGAACCGAAGCTGCTGGAAAAGCAGGAATTTTTGCAGACAGTCTTGCTCGTTAGCAGCAATGACAATTACCTCGTCGTTTAAACTGATTAAACAGTCTAATGATCGTTACTAACAGTAGTAGCTCTTCTAGTTAAGCGTGCGATTGCTGCATCAGTGTCTTACATTCTGCAGGTGTAGTTTTGCCTCTGGGGGGGGGAAAAGAATAAATTTAAAATATTCCTACTTCCTCCCAGGCACAGCAGACCGTACCAGCTTTATGGAAATGGCACGATATTAGAATTTTTATCTCAGAATATTTACTCTGAATGTTTCATGTCTGGATTAATTTTAGGCTTAGATTTGCCTTGTGATGCCAGTCCTACCTGTGATGCGCCTTCCCTTTTAAACTATCCTGGGCAGGAGACTTTTGCTGCAAGGTGATGTGTCCTAAATTTAACTCTTTCTGCCCCTTTGCACGTGTACTTTTTTCCTTGGGAGGTTTCTCGTTGTTAGTATACCCAGTTTTTTATTTTATTTTTTTTTTTTTTTGGTGAATGACTTTTGTAGCGCAATTCGTCTCATTCTGCGTTGCTGTAATAAAGCCAGCTGAGATGAAGAATGATAGCGAGTCGGAAAAACAGTTGAGCGCTACGTTATGATTGAAACGTAAAAAAAAAAAATCCTTGAAACCACTGAAGGAATGAGAGTTTCTTATATCTGCAATAATCAAAACAGTAAAATAAGACCAATTTTCAGGAATAATGTGGCAGTTGAAACGTTTCTCTTTGGAGATGATGGTAGTAAGCGTTCAGGTGGGGTTTTTATGTCTTTTAAAAGGCCGTGCAATGTTTGCTGATTCGTGATCCTGTTAGGAGGGAGAGAGGGGACTGTAGTTTTCTAAGCTGAGATAAAGGAGTCTTCACACCGGGTCCCCACGTGCTCCAGAATTCCTTTCATCCTTAATAATAACGAGACATGCTTTTCTCAAGTACTTTGGATTAGATGCAGTAAGGATTTGTGCATGTCAGAGGTAGGTGCTGTCATGCCTGTGGCTGGTGCACCAGGCCACTGGGATCTAAATGTGGAACTGGGGGAACTTTTCGTGGTCATCTAAAATCTGTGCGTTGATGTTCAGAAGCTGTAGAATCACAGGATGGTTTGGGTGGGAAGGGACCTTCAAAGGCCATCCAGTCCAACCCCCTGCAAGGAGCAGGGACATCTCCAACCGGATCAGGTTGCTCAGAGCCCCGGCCAACCTGGCCTGGAATGTTTCCAGGGATGGGGCACCCACCGCCTCTCTGGGCAACCTGGGACAGTGCTCCACCACCCTCAGCATAAAAAATTTCTTCCTTCTGTCCAGTCTGAATCTTCCTCCCTCTATTTTGTCACCCCTCGTCCTGTCACCCCAGGCCCTGCTGAAGAGTCTCTCCCCACCTTCCCTGCAGCCCCCTTTGGGCACTGGGAGCCGCTCTCAGCTCTCCCCGGAGCCTCCTCTTCTCCAGGCTGAACAGCCCCAGCTCTCCCAGCCTGGCCTCACAGCAGAGCTGCTCCAGCCCTCTCAGCATCTGCGTGGCCTCCTCTGGGCCCTCTCCAACGGCTCCACGGCCTTCTGCTGTTGGGGGCTCCAGAGCTGGACGCAGCGCTGCAGGGGGGTCTCAGCAGAGCGGAGCAGAGGGACAGAATCCCCTCCCTGGCCCTGCTGCCCACGCTGCTGGGGATGCAGCCCAGGATGGGGTTGGTTTCTGGGCTGTGAGCACACATCGCCGGCTCACGTTGAGCTTCTCATCCACCATCACCCCCAAGTCCTTCTCCTCAGGGCTGCTCTCCATCCATTCTCCGCCCAGCCTGGATCTGTGCTGGGATGGCCCGGGTCCACGTGCAGGACCTTGCCCTTGGCCTGGTTGAACTCCATGAGGTTGTCGATACGCCCAGTGTCTGCGTGCGTAGACGTGCCGCTACGCTTCACGATGGAATTAGAAGGTTCTTTTTCAAAGGCACCAAGGAACTGAGAGCTTCCAAGCTTCCATCCAAGGAGCCTTGGATGAGCCCCTGGTTTCAGGCAGCGATCGGATGCAGGAGGACGAGCCCGACTGCAGCTCTGGGCACCCGTGGGAAGTTATCTTTCCCAGCGCGACGCCGTAAGCTCTGCGCGTGTGCCGCGCTATAAATAGCGGTCAGCAGGCTTGCGACCGGCGTTCCAAGAGATGTGACATATTGCGGAGTGCCGCGGGGTGAAAAATGGAAACCAGGCGAAAGGGAAACGTAAGCAACTGCCAACGAGCTGTAATTTTAGTCGATGTACTTAATTGATAACGCGTCGGCTTCACCTGCTCCAGAAACACGGAGGGCTTCGGAAGCTGTTACAACGCGCGGCTAGGTAACGAGGACGACAGCATCCAGCGAAAAGTTTATTTAGTGAAGATAAAAGCACATCTCCCCGAAGTAACTTGGCTCCGTATCTTTTTTTTTTTATGGATGTCTGTGACAAGTTTACTTTGCAGGAATCTGTGTGTAATAGGAAAACCAGAAATCATGCCGCTCACCAGGAGCTCGGTCGTCCCACTTCTTGTCAGATGGGGTAAATGTTTTCAGGCTGCTAGAATTTTCAATGTATCCTATTTATTGCTGCAATTCTTGTTGCACTGTTAACAATAACTTGGCTCAGGGTTTCGTTGCCAGGTACTTGCTTTGTTTAAACACCAGAAAATATATTCCATAAAAAAAAAAAACCAACCTTTGTCTTTCAAATTTGACAACATTTAGAATACTGAAATGCTGCTTTATTTTTATTCCTCTCTTGTCTTGACCTGTTCATGAGGAGAAGACGTTAAACCTTGATAAGCTCTTTAAATTCATCTCATGACCTTGCTCTGCAGCTTGGGAGATGCTGGAAGATTTGGTTCTCTCTTCTGTACTCCTCTGTGAAAGAGGAGTTTGGGCTCACAGCCCCACCTGGCACGCTCGGAGAGACGAGCACGGCGCCCCACCCCCTT
Source organism: Tetrax tetrax (assembly GCA_009806455.1). Lineage (NCBI taxonomy): Eukaryota > Metazoa > Chordata > Aves > Otidiformes > Otididae > Tetrax > Tetrax tetrax. The sequence continues at coordinate 23,251 of WHYT01013184.1, forward strand.
TTTCCACCGTCTGTGCGTGCGGACTTCTTCGGATCCCGCTCTTCTGCGCGGGCAGGCCAGGGCTAAAATGTCTCAGCTGGACAACGTCACGGCTGAGATCTCTGGAAGGTGAGGGATGGAATGGCCAGGCTGGAGGTGGGGCACCAGGAATCTGTGGGCTGACTCGGTATCCTTAATTTCACCCCTCTTGTCCCCTCCCATCCGTATTTTTGGTAGATGGACTTCACTCAGCCGGGGTTTTGTGGGAACGGGGACAAGCCGCGTCTGCGGGCAGGTCTTGGTGCTTCTCCCACCACCTTGGTGGTGATGGGCTGGGTGGTGAGAGACCGTTCCCGTTCACGGAGGGCACTGCTACATGAAAAAGAAATCCCAAACCCACCATTTTTTTCCTTTTGGATGTAGTTCTGTACTAATTCAGAAGAAGGAGTTACTTGGAGAGCAGCCCCGGAGCCCTTCGTCGGAGAGCTGTCTGCCTGGAGGTCTGCCCCGAGATGCAGGTGCCGAAAAAAATTGGGCTGGCTGCCTGCCAAGTTGAAGCGGCTACGGGGACGCCGGGAGTACGGCTGGAGAGGAAATTGGGCGGACGCCACGGGTGACGTAAGAGGTCTCCTACTGCCAAAGTTGTCTGTGAGTCAAGGTCTGAGCTTTCGGGCCAAGACCGGCCTCTTCCAACTTTTCTCTCGGAATGTATTTGCTGAAACGTTAAATGTAAGTACCGAAGATCGAGGTGTTACTCTTGTTGGAAGATGTTTCATTTCCACAGCGTTTCTCTCCAAATTTGTGCGCTGCTGATGGGCGCAAGTGTTTCGGACAACCTACCGTTAGCGTAAAAATGCCGTCTACGCTTGGCGTCGAGTGCGGTACTCCCGCTAGTTTCCGAATTTTGTCCTTCAGCACGCGGATTCCTAGAAAGCCTGGGCACACGTGAAAACATTTAAATAGCGCATGTTTTCCCCGAAGGCCGCGATGAAGTGGAATGTTTGAAATATTCCTGGCGGAATAAAGAGAAGATGATCACCCGTGAAGGATGAGCGCGTGTTCTGCTCGTGGGAAGAGCTTGATCATATATGAACGAGGCGCGTGATGCTTAACCTTTGAGGGTTTTGGAAATAAAGTTGGGGGGGGCACTAAGCTTCCTCTGCACCGTGTCTTCTGCGTGCGTGCAGAGAAACAAACAGACCAATTACTGATTTCCAAAGATTTTTCTGGTACCGTAAACAGTCGCTTGCCCTTCTTTGTATTTCTCACGGGCAGCATTTGATTTTAGCGCGGTGTTTCAGCGGTTAATAATTCAGAAATTATTACCCGGTGGGGTGGCTCTGCCTTCCGATTTCCAATGCAAAACCAGCTCCAACTTTGAAATGAGGTGGGGAGGAGCAGGAGGAAAGAGGTTTCTCCAAGTTCAGCTCTGGAGCCTCCAACAGCAGAAGGCCGTGGAGCTGTTGGAGAGGGTCCAGAGGAGGCCACGCAGATGCTGAGAGGGCTGGAGCAGCTCTGCTGTGAGGCCGGGCTGAGAGAGCTGGGGCTGATTCCGACTGGATTTAAGGAAGAAATTGTTTACGCTGAGGGTGGTGAGACACTGGCCCAGGGTGCCCAGAGAGGCAGTGGATGCCCCATCCCTGGAAACATTCCAGGCCAGGTTGGCCGGGGCTCTGAGCAACCTGATCTGGTTGGAGATGTCCCTGCTCCTGGCAGGACCAGATGACCTTTGGAGGTCCCTTCCCACCCAAACCATTCCATGATTCTAAGTTGGATGGACTGTCCTGTGGTAAATACCGGGACGTAGATGTTTCAGCATTGATTGGAACTTTACGTGGTCAGGAGATGGTCTACCACTTGGAGTCATTATTCCTTTGAATTATGCCGTAAATACGCATAATTTGAGGAAGGAAGGAAGAGCAGCACTTCTCTCAGGGCTTTCAAAAGCTTCCCCATTTTCGCTTTCCTTGGGCAAGCTAATAACTGGTATGGAGACAAATGCAGACATTACTGGGCAAAATTAAGGTATAAATCACCGGAGAGAGAATCTCTGTGTTGCTCTGCAGCGGTCGGGGGGGAAAAAAAAATCTGGATTTTTGCATTCTGTGGCGTGTCTGTAACTCCATCACAGCCCATTTGTTTGCCGCCCTTGGCACCTCGTTCTTCTTCGCTCGAGCCGTGCGGCTGATAAGGACGTACCGGGTTAAGGGGTATCGGAAACTCTGTCCGGCCCGCGTTGAAATCGGAAGAAAGGGAATATTTTAGCCAAAATCTCCCCTCTTTCCAGAGGGACGCTGCCGCTTCTTGTAGAGCGCTCAAGTTGGCCGCTCCTCTTCGCGTGGGAGGTCCGGAGGAATCTCCTGCTCTGAATAAAACGGTGAAAGAATGTGAATCCGGGACTCGTTGGGTGACTTAATGGTTACCAATTCCTTCATAATTAGTTTTGTTCATCTTTCTTTTTTCTTTTTTTTTTTTTTTTTTTTTTTTTTTTTTTTTTTTTCTTTTTTTTTTTTTTTTCAGCCCC
>WHYT01013185.1:3814-28071 GCA_009806455.1 Tetrax tetrax
GGGAAGAACTCCTCACATCCCTCCCCTGCTCCATCGTGGGGTCCCACCCATACGCCACAGTCCTTCATTAAACTGCTCCGGCGTGGGTCATCTCTTCCACGGAGTGCAGTCTCTCCAGAACGGCTGTCCCAGCGGGCCCTCCACGGGCCACAGCCGCATTCAGGCATCCACCTCCCCCAGTGCGGGGTCCTTCACGGGCTCCAGGCTCCAAGTGGATCTCTGCTCCTCCGCGGACCTCCATGGGCTGCAGGGGGACAACCTGCTCCACCATGGTCGTCACCACAGGCTGCAGGGGAATCTTGGCCAGGAGCCACATTACTCCTCCCCCTCCTTCACTGACCTTGGTGTTTGCAGCTGTTTCTCTCACAAGAAAAGTTCATTTTCACAACAGCCTGGCAGAAGCCTCTCAGGATCTCTTCACGTTATTCATCCCGTCTCCTCTCCACCTCTTGCAGCCAGACTGGGCTAAGTTGGGCCCAGTCGGCCGCCTGGCGAGAGGCCTGCGCCTCCCCCTCTGGGCCTCTGCCCTTGCTCAGCTTCGTCACATCTTCTCTTCGCCCTTTTTTTTTTTTCCTGTTTTCCCCTTCTTAAATACGTTATCGCAGAGGCACTATCACGGGACATTCTGCTCCCAATCGGCTCGGCCTTGGCCAGCAGCGGGTCCGCCCTAGGCCCAGCCGAGTCCACTGAACAAAGGGGAGCGACTTCCAGCAGTTTCCTACAGAAGCTGCCACCTTAGGCCCCCCTCACTAAACAAAACCACAACACCAGTTAAGTGCATAATCTCACAGCAACAAATAATGTCAAGAGGCTGCTTTACATTTAATTAATATTTTTCTTACAGTTTTGAAAAGTTTCATCACAAAACTAGATCTGTATCAGTGATCTATATTAATGATTCTCTTTTCTATTTAAAAAATATTTTTGTTTATGAAGAGGTACAATGTTCTGGCTTAAATTAGATTTTTCTTAGAAAAAAAATTATGGTTCAATACTGTATTTTCATAATAAGTAGGAAAAGAGGTTGTCTTCGTATATTTACACATGTCTGTTGCTGGAGAGACCCATTAAAAATAACGGTTTATTCTCTGTTCATTCTCTGAAATCCTGACCAACAAAAATAAGCAATTTATAGTATTTAATTACTTTCCACTCTCAAATTTTAGACTTCTGAATCACTAACCTCCACCCTCCTCTGCAGCCCCCTCAACATATATCTGCACAGTTGTGTTCATAATAGTCAGAAGAGTTCTGCAAGGAGTCAGGCCCTTCATCTCCAGCAGCCTTAGGAGCAGGCATTTCTGCTGGCAGGTTATTCCAATCCCATCACAGCATTGCACACACTAGAACCCAGAGTAGGTCCAAGTTACTCTAAGTGACAGGATATATGATTCAAGGGGACACTCATTTGAGCTAATAAGTCTATTCTGGTTCAGGATATGTTAATTTAAATAACTAAATCCACAGAGTCTTAAAGCCTACAATGTTTTAGCACCTAAATGATTCTACCAATTCTGTAATTCCATTCTTTTTTTAAAACTGCACTTACTATCAGGCATCTGTCTGTCATCCTTTTCCTGGCCTGAATTTTGTCCACCTCTTGGTAACAGAAAACATCTCCTCTATACCTGTGGAGTTCTTGGTTAGACCGCGTTTTCAAGGAAGTAACTCACATTGATACACCATAGCAATTTTGCTGTATCTTTTCCCAGAATGCATGTTCATTGTACTGGTTGGATGATGTTTTGAAGAAACTAAAGCAACATGATCTCCAAAGGGTCTTAATGTTTACAATTTACAAAACAAGTATCACTCATGAGTCTGTTAAATCAAGTTTATCTAATCAAAGTGGACCAGATGTTAGAGTACTTCATCAGTTGATTCTTTAAGAACCTTTTCACCATCCCTTAGGTTTATCCCCACACAAGTGTCAAGATCATTACTTTGAAGTCTAATGCAGAGACTCTAGAAATGCAGCAACAGAGAAATACCTTCTAGATAGCCCAGATTGAAGTCGGTCGGCAGCAGGACTTAACCTCCCCACAGAAGTGACCAAGTAAGCAGGAGAGAAAAGATGGATCATTCTCTCTGCACTGTACATAGCTTTTGGCTAACTTTGCTATTTATGACATAGTTTTGTAATCCAGGGAAGTAGAATTTCATTCACAAACATCAAACAGCCTCTGGGTGGCAATCACATGCCACCTTCTATAAGAACAGGTGACTTAAAAGGCAAGTTTCCTGTCATGTGGTTCATTGTTTGTGCAGGAAAGTTCTTTCAAAGCCAAGACTTGGACACAAATCTTTGGAGATCTAACTCAATGACATACTAAACTGAGGTACTGAAACGTGAAAGAACAACTTTGTACAAATATTAAGCAGACTTTGGGTGTTCTGGATTGAATTTTCTAAGTACAAATGCCTTGACCTGTTGTGAGTTTGTCTTAAAAACTGATAGTTCCAGAAATAAATTTCTATAAATAGGTTTTTTTTTTTCTTTTTCATAAGCTGCTCTATGAAGTCAAACATGTTTTGCTGTGTCCTACCAGGTCACATGAATAGCTAAACCCACCTTATATATCCTGAACACTTGCTAGCATAATGTGCACATTTCACTAACCCAGCTATCTCCATTTAATTACACACACTCTCTGGATTTCTGCTCATTGCAGTAGGAAAGGTAAACCTAAGTACTTCTGCTTACAGCATTTTTCACTGAGGGGAAACTATATTGAGCTCACAAGGGGCATTTAGTGGCATTCACACATTTGCATGAAGACTACTTGATGAGACCCATTGGTGCTTTCATATCCTACCATACACATGGTAGCATGGTAGTTTGCTGACAATGTCCCTTAAAGCGCTTTGTCCATAAATTTCTACAATTGCCCTGTATTTAGGTCAGCATAAATAAATAAAATCATGAGAGATTTCAAAGCTGTTTATGAAGGTATTGCTGACAAATCCCTCCCACTGGTGAACGAGGACAAGGAGAGAGGTCAGCTACCAGCTGCACAATGCCTTCAAGGAGCTGGCATCCCGTTTTTATGTATTGCACACAAACCCAAAGCAAACTGCATTGCAATCTTAACTGCCGGGTAATGTTAATGAGGTTATTCCAGATGGGAAAGTTCCACCCAACAGGTGCTTAGTGCTATAGCATCACCATCCCAACAGTCACTTCCATTTCTGAAAATATTCTCTTGCAAATAGCCCCATTTAAGCATAAATGACTGGCACAGCAACCCCAGCCCTACCCTGTTAGAGGAGAGGAGAATAAGCTTTGACTTGCAGTGATTGAACTAAGCCAAGATTAATTAGATACATAACAGAAATTACTGCTATGAGTTCAAATATATGTACACTGATATTGTCTCTGGCTGACAGCACAGCTGGACTGTTCCTTTTTTTTTAGGGCACACCATAATATCCTAGAAACGTACAGCAACACATTATCAGTTCCTGTTTTACTAGAATATGTCACAATTTTCTCTCTCTCCTGCTACCAGTTGTGCTAAGTGGGACTTATCTGGCAAGAGTGGGAAACAAAAGAGAAAGTAGGTTTGCCTACTTTTTATTTTCTAATAGAGTAAATAATACTGTGAGTAAAAGTCAGCAGGTTTTAGTGTTTGCTTTCCCTAAAATCCAAGGGTTTTATTCTTTATAACCTTTGACACATCAACAAAAGCACCACCATTACAATAAGACATTTTTAGCTACTGACTTTCTCATTGTGTGCCATAAGCTTCCAATAAATGAGGTGGATGGACTTTTTGGATAGACTTTTAACTTTTCACAGAACAGGTTATTAATAATTTTTATAGTAAAGCTTTAAGACCTGCAGTGACACAAAGGAATCCCCTTCACTGGTCACTGCAATGCCAATGCACTGAAAGTTATGTCATTTGAGACAGAAGATTACAGCAACAATATAGGACAGAGATCAACTAATACATATTCAAATTCACAAAGCAAAGATTAATTGCTCTCTAGTAGTTCTATCAATTTGGTCACAGAAATTAGCACAGCAACTGCTTATTTTTACAGGCAGGTAAGAGCACTCTTTAGAGGTTTAATTCTTATGACATAGTGCTTTCAATGAGCACTTTAATTGGATTCCATAGAAGTTTATACATATACATAAGTACACAGATACATTAAAAAAGTGTGATATTAAGAAATATGTGATCACTTTGATTTTAAATCAGAACATGAATGAAAACTATGGCAGAGAAGAAATGGGAACCCACATTTTTCCAGTGTGAATGCTGGATGTTCCTCCAATTTAGCAGTCAGTCCAAATGACCAAGCCAAGTGAGTGGGCTTACGGATAGATCTTAAGCAACTTCTCTACAAATCTGATTGCAGATTCTGGTCCTTAGAGGCAGTATAATGCAGCACTTTGCAGATAAAGTTCAGATGCGCTTAGCCTGAAGCTGTTTTGTGTTTTCCTTAGTGTAATTGGAAGGAACTAAATTATCAAAAGCATGGTGTCACTGAACACACAAGCTTACAAGCCAGATTTCTTAGAAATGAAGGATGATAAAACAGTCAAGATATTCCCTTAGCTTTCTGCAGCCAAGGATCATATCTGCTCTTTTGCAGACTTAGGAAAGCACTCAGCTTCTCTATGCCTTAGGACGGCATCTGTAGAATGGAAAAACTTGAGTGATAAGATGACAAATACACCTGAAGACCGAGTTGTTCCGGTTATTGCGGCATCTGAGTAGACTTTTAGAAAACTCATATACTCCACTTCCTAGTAAATAGGAGAAAGAATGGGGGACTTCTCAGTTTGACCCATGGCAACAATTTTTTTGTGACTTTAGACATACTGTATTTGTAAAGTTTAAGATCAGTTCAATCATACAAAGAACTTTCCCATCTTCCATGTTTATGTTATATTAACCATCTATATTGAAGTGCAATCCTTCATAATACCAAGACTATATTGTACTGCTGGAGAGCTAAAAGGCAACAACATAAAATCTCAGAAGAGTATTTGTTTTGCACAAGTAATTTGTTCAGCATCTTATTAATATAGAGAGCTCTTCTCAGCAACATAAAACTCTGCCTTTTGGAGACCACATGATACTGCAAGAAAGTGATAGGAGAAAATTCTAAGAGTTATCATAAATAAAGCACTTGTCATATTACCCATAAGTGCAGAGGTCTTTCTACTTTGTTATGCTCCAGAAATGGGCATAATGGTTTTATTTGCATAAAACCAAGATCCTATTATACTGTAGCTGCTGCTGCTTAAGCTCTTAAAATTACACCAGCTTCCTGAACTATCATGTTTGGGACTGTTTAAAAAAAATCTACATAAACATTTGTCATGTTTTTATGAAGTGAATTATTTGCATAACGCAATTTAGACCAGGAACAAAAAAAATATTTAGAATAAAAGACATTTCTGCCTGCAGAACTGAACTCATTGGAGCGTCTAACCAAGGAAAGAAATGCATTTCTGCTGCTGTTTAACAGACACTACCAAGAGGCCCTACGGATAGCATGGTTCCCTAAAATGATGGAGAATGTGACTGAGGGAAAAAAAAAAGAAAAAAAAAAATCAATCTTTTTTTTCCTTTTTCCTCAAGAGAGATTTTCATGTGGTCTTATTAGGAGAAGAAACACAATTATTTTTGTTATTTCCTTAATTTATCTACTCACAGTGCACTCCAGACGAGCAGCGCTGGGGAACCCAGCTGAGCAATAGCAGGAGCTGAGGCTGCTGCAATACCCTCTGTAAGGCCTACAGTACTACACTTTAAGAATGTAGGAAATGTTATTTACTGTCATATCCCAAAACATACATTATGTTCATATAGCAAAAAGCATTAGAGGCTATATATCATACTTCAGTTTAAGATACTTTCAGAAGTTCCCCCTCATCTTGTGTCAAGAGACACATCTAATACAGTAAGTGGTCCATGAAATCAGTCATCCTTTTAAACACTCATACATGTTTGCAGCAATTTTTCCCAACTGTACTCGCTTCTTAGACTTTTCTAGAACAGTTGAAAAGTTTAAATTATAATTAGCAACATTCATTTTCACCTGTGTAGTTCCTCAGCTCAGAATAATCCTTCATAGAGCAAAGAAATACCTAATAAGAGAGTCTGTTGATGGCTCCTGCACAGCTGCCATCCTAGACTTCTCATTTGCTCAAGATCCAGTGCTGCAGAAAGTAGGAAACCCCACTGGAACCACTGAAATCTGGTGAAACTTCAGAATGTTTGGTTTCACTATTGCAGTCTGGTAAGGTGAAAGCATATTGATGGATGTACAGACATCAGGTATCAAGACAGAAATTTAATAACTTCTCTTCTGCATCACACAGAACGTATCACTGTCCTCTCCAGCTCTTCAGCAGCTTGCTCAAAGAGCCTTGTCCTACAGCTTTTATAAAAATAAAAAAAAAAATTTAAAAAAAAATCATAGGAAGCAGTAGATACACCGTGCCTTTTATATCATGCTATTGAACTTCATGGATATTTATTGTTGAGTCACAGGCAGAGCTAAGGTTGTAATCTGCCGTGTGAAAGCACCGAAGCAAACCCAAAATACAGCTGAACAGTGGCAGAGATGCAAGGACACCGCAGCTTGCATCGACTAGAGGCAACAGAATAAAAATCCATATTTCAAAGCCAGCATAGTTTACTGATTGGTCCTAAAATCTCAAGGCTCTTTCAGAGTCTGTATGAAGTTATTTCAACAAGCTTAGGGCTCTTTTCCAAGTAAGATATTCAAATCACAAAAAGGGTAACAACTGCTATCACAGTAGGCACTAACATCTTGTCAAGAGCTTTGACCACTCAAAGCAGGAACAGAACAAATTGTTTTCTCACCCCTACAGACGGATCATCGCAGGGCGAGGGAGAGACTGGCCTAGAGAAGCGAGTGGAGAAGAGAAGTCAGTGGACTGACGGTTAGAGTCACTATCATGGCTGAGATGGTAGGGACACACAAGAAAGAGGAAAGCAATCAGAATGCTTTTCTCCTCACAAATCCCCCCCAGTGCCAGCTTGCTGGCTTGACTGTATCTTACCCAAAAGCCAAAGTACAGTTCTACTGGGTGAGGTATGGGGAGCAGGGCGGTAGAGGTATACACCACTTTCTTTAAAAGCAGCTGTATTCATAACAAGGTTTCCCATGAGGAATTCAGTAGAAATTGTTATCTCACACAACTGTGGCAGCACCTTCTGCATCATAAAAACAAAACAAAAAAACCTATCCCTGAGCATCCATGGACACTCTTAGCTCCTGCTGATTGCTGAGCTGCCTGCCCTCCCTTCCCTCTACCTTCCCCTCCAGCTGGATTAAATTATGGCAAATTTGCAGTTTAATTTCCAATTCTTCTTTCATACATTGTAAAATCCTAAGGATAGAATAATCTGTCAGCCTTAACACTGTAATTATTTGTTTTTCATTATTTAAACGGTCCGGTTTTGTTATGACCAAGCAGCAAGCATTGGTCCAGTCCCATGAACCTCGCAGACTCACATCCACTATGTCTGGATGCAGGAAAGACACTCCTAGATTTTACAAAGCAGAGAGACTACATAGTTTAATTAAATTTAATTCTTGGGATTTTAGGCTAAATTTTAATTTTTCTTTGAAATGCACAGTACGAGAGTTGTATCACATACTTGTAGACTGTGAAACACCTTTTAATGCAGTTCTGCTTTATGTATTTGCTATGTGATAATGAAGAGAGGCTTTACTGGTTTGGCGAGTCTTTCACTTTTAGCAGTTGAGAATGTTATACTCAAGTACTAGAAGCTTACTGTTTTCAGTTGAAATCTTCAGCTTTGGATTTTTCCTCTAAGTTTTTAAAAACTTGAACATGAAAACATTTTATAAAATGCTTGCTCAATACCATCAAATGTACCTACACAGATGAAAATTAAATACAAAGTCATTTCCTTCGTCATTTTGAGAAAAAGTTTGAAGTTTTATGCAAACTAAGTCCAACACATATGACCTTGAAAAAATTTCATGAGTTAAGCTTGATTTTCATGATATATATCAGGTTTGTATTACGCCTGCAAGGGACTGAGGTTTTTTTTGTTGGTCACATTGTTGCTTCTCATTCAAGATGTGATCCTAATATATGTTTAATCCCCAAGTCCAGTTCTTCAGCCTAGCAAACTTCATTACTGTCTGAGATTGAGTTCAAGTAGTATATAATCAGGCACACGTTCAGCTTAGAAACAGCAATGCACAGCAGAAAACAGCAGGGAACAACTTCTTAAAATGATTTTCCGCTGTTGTGATAGCAAGTGCTTCTCATCTATGCCAGGGCAAAAACAAATAGGGGCAGTCAAACCAAATGGTGATAGATAGGAAAGTTTGCATGAAGGCTGCTAAACATGAAAAGCTTAACTGTGATATAGAAAAGAATAAGCCTTGCTGAACACAGGAGGCTAACACAGGAAATACAGCAGAAGTCTGTGGATGGGAAGTGTCTGCCTACACCAGCAACAAATGCTTGGTGGTCTACCACACAGCAGTCTTAAATGGCAGCCTGTCCTCTTCTCTGGTTGAAGCTTTTTCAGTAGAATAACTTCCAACCTTCTTTCTAGTTTTGCTCTGGAGTAGGGCTGGGCAATGCTAAAAACCAGTGCTGTGCAAATCAGTCACGGACCTTTAGTAAGAGAGTAGGAACCACCTCCCAGCAAGAGGCATGAATGATTTTCTAGCTGAATATTATTGCATCTTACTTGCTTGGGCATCTAGAAAACCACAGAAAGTAATATTCCATTCTTATACATAGGCAGAAGTTTTATGACCCTTAAAAATGCTTCGGAATAAAAAGCTTCCCCTTCATTGGTACTTGAATGTCCATTTAAATCTACACACAGCCAGCTGCTGTGAACAGACAGAATGCCAGACCTATCTCACCTGTAGGGCTCAAAGTACTGCAGGGCACAGTTAGCTGTAGCTAATATCGAGAAGAAAATAATGCTCATTTCAGCCTGGGGAAATCCTGGAAATAAGAACATATCCAACTGGTAGAAATAATGCTTTGTAGTCTAAGCAAGCACAGAAAAGTATCTTGAATAATTTAAATTAAATGTATTTCAAGATAAAAACAAAAGCCAAAATCTTACACTACTTGGATCTTTTTAGTAGGGAATCCAGATATCAATGAAAAAAGGTCAAGTTAAAAAACCTTTCCAGATGGGCTTTGTTGTGGAGGTGCCAGCTGATGCTTTCAGTGAAGCAGAATACAGAAAGCTTATGGTCAGGCTTTTAGGTGTTCTCTAACGAAGAGAGAAGGGAACGCATTTGCTGTGAACAAGGTAAGCATGAAGAATAGACACTGCATGAAATAAAGTAAAATGAAACATTCATGTCACTCATAAATGCCCATTTTACTTTGCAAAGCTTTCCCCTATGAATGGCTGTCTCATCATCATCATCTCTTTTTTAGGATATTGTGTTACTGCCATGCAAGAGTAAGACAACTAAGAACACACACCGTATGTTGTGATAACCACATTGTCTATGACATTTAAAAAATAGCCTTCAACATCCACAGTGAGATCCTGTTTGCAGTTGTTGAGATGTTGCTCTACCTTTTTATGCATAAAAATCTCCTTTCATTTAGGCCTAGAAACCTTTATTTTCTTCTCTAAAATCGAAAGGTACTGAATTCCCCTCCAATAAATTAGAAATCCTAATCACAGGTAAGTCCTGAAAAACATTTAATACTCTATTCTGTGGGGTACTGTACATTCATCTCAACCTCATCACACAGACAGAAAGTGGTTTGTGAACTAAAATCTGTAGGTTTGTGTCACTTGGTGCTAACAAAAGCCATGGGGCACCATTCCAGAGCATCATGTAAGCCATGCATCCAGGAAGGAACATAATCAGAGAGCAGCAATACAAGCCTGATTTACATTGCGTATGCTCTTACAATATATTGATCACACAGAATCATAGAATGGCTAGAGTTGGAAGGGACCTTCAAAGGTCTCCTAATCCAACCCCCCTGCAAGGAGCAGGGACATCCCCAACCAGATCAGGTTGCTCAGAGCCCCATCCAGCCTGGCCTTGAACATTTCCAGGGATGGGGCATCCACCACCTCTCTGGGCAACCTGTGCCAGTGTTCTACAACCCTCAGTGTAAAAAAATTTTTCCTAATATCCAATCTAAATCTATCTCCCTCTGTTTTAAAACCATTACACCTAGTCCTATCACAACAGGCCCTACTGAACAGCCTGTCCCCATCCTTCCTGTAGGCCCCCTTGAGGTACTGGAAGACCGCTATCAGGTCTCCCCGGAGCCTCCTCTTCTCCAGGCTGAACAGCCCCAACTCTCTCAGCCTGTCCTCATAGGAGAGGTGCTCCAGCCATCTGATCATCTTCGTGGCCCTCCTCTGGACCCTCTCCAACTGGTCCATGTCCTTCTTATGTTGGGGGCTCCAGAACTGGACCCAGTACTCCAGGTGGGGTCTCACCAGGGCAGAGTAGAGGGGGAGAATCACCTCTCTCGACCTGCAGGCCATTCTCCTCTTGATGCAGCCCAGGATGCAGTTGGCCTTCTGGGCTGCAAGGGCACATTGCCGGCTCATGTTGAGCTTCTCGTCCACCAGCACTCCCAAGTCCTTCTCCTCAGGGTTGGTCTCGATCCATTCATGAACATGGTTCAGTTTTCTCATGCTAAAATACAAACCCACAGCTCAAGGGATTCAGAAGTTTACAGATTTAATGGCATGCAAAACCAGCACTGGAGACTTGACTGCTAGATACAGACATTAGGAGGAAGCTTGCTCTTTACAGTTCACAAAGGAGAGTTAGAATGTGCATAAATAAAATAAAAACAATGAAGTTGCCATAAATATGATATTTATGTGATACTGTAATTGCATGATTAAGCACAGGAGCATGTGGAATCTTTCCCTTCAAGGACTGCTTTTAACTATGCCCCAAAATATCAGCTGCAGGTTGAAAAACAAGACTACAAAATTCACACTTTTATGCTTTTGAAAACCACATGTAGATAGTTTGTTTAAAAAGGTAGAGAAACATAAGGCTTTGACTACAAGATATTTAAACATGACATTCATTAAAGTAGTTGTTTGGACAATAATTAAAAAAGTGATAATGCTTAAAATGCAAGCAATAGAAAATGTACCTTTGCAATAAAAGAAAATAGTTCCATAGACTACATACAAGCTTATCAAGACAGCGAGCAATTAAAACATTGGTCAAATACACCTTTAAAAAAATATTTTAAAATATTTCACTGCAAGGGGTTAGAAATGCTCCTAAGACACTTGACTGATTAGAAAGGTTCAGAATGAGCCTTTAAGAAAATAACTTTAAATAATTTAAAATGTCCAAGGACATTTCAAAAGACTGGACAATAATGTGGATGATGGAAAAATGGTTCTGGCTCCAAGTCCATTCCATTAGCACTCCAAACTTGAACCAGATCTGCAGGAGACTCAGTTCTGTGCTGCCGCATGGAAGCAGTTGGGGAGCAGTAGCAGGAACACATGCAGGACACCTTACCTCAGCCCTGTGAAGACCCTTAGTCTCAGAGGATGTACTAGTCGTACAAGAAGCAAATGAATCCAGCAATGGTCTTGCCCTTATTTAAATAGGTTTTGTATCTTCTGTGTTACGAAGTATTGTAACTTCTGGATACAGAGTGACTACCAGAAATATTTTTATGATAAATTTGGAGAAAAGAACCTAGCGGAACTTTAAAAAAAAAAAAAAAAAAATCTTAACACTAAATTTAGTTACAACACAGACGGGAAAAATCCAGTTTTCAGCAATACACATATGCCTTGCAGGACATTATTTTACCTAACAGTGCACTTGTTCATTATCAACAGATGAAATAGTTCAGCCTACCACTCTAAGTCCTGACAAGAGTGTTTAATCCTCATTAAGGACTTTTTTTCCCCCCCAGAGGACATGTTGATATCTAACACTTTTTTCACCAGTCCTAAGTATTATGATCCTGCCTGTCCTGTTGGTATCAGAAGATGCACTTATTATTTTCTCTGTTGACAGCACTTCATGAAAGAGCAAAAAACTCAAGCACACCTCACCCTTTCAAGGACACCAGGCACACAATTAACAAAAAACTTGTTGAAACAAGTAGTAATATTTGCCCCCACCCCCCATGACTGAGCCCTACTGAATACTAGGATTTCAGTAAAGTTTTGAATTAATTAGTTGTGCTGATACAAATAATTTATTTTTAAAATAAACAAAAGATATTGTCCCAAAGAAAGCCACAAAATTTACTGTCGAGCCATAAAGAGAGATGGAGATGTGGCAGATGGGCTCAAGTTCCTTGTAAATTTAGAGCAATGGCTGCTAAGGATAAGATGCTCATTAACTCTGATTACATTGACCATTGCTGTGGAAGTTCCCAGCTAGAATAAGTCATTTGTATCGAATTACTTTTCTATTCACAGTTGGTCTTCAGCAGTTTAAAATATTCCAATATTTCATAATTTAATTATTTGCAGAATCATTCCTACAAATTATCCTTTATGATGGGATTATTGATGAACCCTTTGTCTTGAGTATATAAAGCAAAAATCAGGCATTGCCATTTAACTTGGATTCCGCCTTGTATTTTTTTTTATTTATAAACATGACCATTAAAATGTGTGCCTCCTGATTAAATACAGTATAAATTCATAATGTGATTAAAGATTGGAAACATTCTGTGTACATAAATCTCATGCTCTGTACAGACACTTTTCATACAGTAAAATATTCATAGAAAGCAAACAGAAGAATAGTCTGAACTAAATGTTAAGCTTTGATATTCTTTTACTCCAGTCACTGTGCATGAAAAGCTTTTGAGGTATTTGCTTAGATTTATATTTTGCCAGCAAAGGCCAGCACCACAGCATGACAGGACAGCAGCTCTGTAATGACAGCGTAGTACATTCTGTACCATGTCACAGAAATCCATCCTTTAGGTTCAGCTTGCAGTGACTATTATAAGTGATAACTGCATGAGAAAGGGTCAAAGCCAGTAACTATTCAAAAGATAGTGTGAAACAAGGTTTGTTTCTAAATAAGAACTCAAACCAGACAGCATGCGATCCTTTCAGATACCTTACAGAGAAGTAGGTATCTGATTATTAGCAGATGATTGTGCCTTTCAACATGCTCACTGTGCAAACACACAGATCCAATTTTCCTTTTTTTTTTCCCCCATAGTGACAAACAAAATGAGCATCTACAAACAACCTTTTAAAATTTCCAGACTTCTACTATACTAGGAAAAAGAATTAGACCTAAATTCTGTCCTCCACATTATGTGAAATTTATTTTACTTTGCCCTGAAAATTTCCTCATCACCAATCACATCATAGCTGCATCTACTGAGCATTCTCCCTAAAATCATGTGCGAAGAGGCTGTCAGCTTGGATACAGATATGTAGATGGAAAGATTGTAACCCTCCATAACAAAAATTGCATTTGATTCTTCCAGTGGATCTAGGAGAATCTTTGTGTCAGTGCTATGACTGAAAGCCATGCCAGTGTAAGCCTGACAATCCCGCCACAGATTTTATTCTATTCTTACTGAAATCAAAATAATTAGCCTAAAAATATCTCAGGTCAGGTCCTTATTAGGACAAGAAAAAAAATTGCAAATATAGCTAAGCAGAACCATCCCCCTGGGCTATTGTCACTGTACTCATGATACTGCTGTGTTGCACTGTGATGCACTGTTTGGGGAATACGTGCTGCATCATTTTTCGGACCAGCAAAGGAACCCTCTGAACCTTTCTTCTTACAACTGTTTCACACAGGGGTCTTTTGCACCTGCTGCAGCTCACTCTACCATGTACCTCACTAAAGCTGGTACTCAGTTCCCACGGATACTAAGGATACAATTCCATATAAATGAGGATGTCAGGTAAACATCTACACACACACAGTGCTCTAGGCAATCAGTAAGAGTTTATGATGATGCTGATATACAAATGAAAACATAGATAGCGTTTTTTAAAACAAGCCACCCTACTCCTTACACCTTAGATTTTAGGTGATTTTTCTTCTTTGCTCACTGCTAAGCCCATCTGCTTATATATGCAATCTTTTTTTCATGCCCTGTTTAAGAGATCCTCTGTTCCTGCTGCAATCATTTCCATAGCAACTAATTTTCACGTCACAGATAGAAAGCAATGCAGGTTCAAGAGGTGAAAATCAGAGGTAGACTGAGATAAACTTTTAAGAAGCTAAAATCATACATCCATGCACCAGTCAAACCAGGAAAAGAGAAAGTAACAAGTTTTGTTCATTTAAATAAAGCATTTGTTATATCATCAATTAAGTTTGCTGTAATGTACAACAGCTTTTTGTCAGCTAAGTGTGCTATTGGTAGTGTGAGTATAATGTAAGATTGGAAATGCCTGAATGGGAAATATCTGGGCACAAACAGGGTAGCAAAGGAGGGCAGCTTTCATGCAAGGGTTCAAAAGTGGATGTGGCCCAGCAGAGCGCTGAGCCTCGCTGTCTGCCAGTCCTGCTGCGATCACCAGACAAGGTGGTGACAGTGCCTCACCTTGTCCCTTACCAAACATGTACTCTTTTTCTCTGCCCACCAAACAAGTACTCTGGAGTAACAACTATTCCATTGCTGAACCCTGGATGCCTGGAAATATAACACACTGTAGTAACAGCAGCCTCATTTCTAAAGAAAAACTATTTTCCTAATGGGTTGCACTTGAGCAGACTTTGTACAGGGCACTGATTGGGGGGGGAGGGGGGGAGTGTTAATTGTTCAGAGAAATTCTCCCCCTAAAAAGCAACAATGCTGAAGAAACGGGAATGAGCAACCTGCTCTAACTGGACCTGTGCTGAGCAGGAGATCGGATTGGGGCCCTCCGAGAGTCTCTTCCAAGACACACAATTTTTTGATTCTATGAATTTCAGTGTGTTGGTGTCTCACTGAGCACAAGCCCTATTTGCACACTGAGATGCAAGGCCAAAACACAAGATACAGAGCTGAAACTCATTCCCACAGTGCCACATCATGTAGCAACTATAAAACAGATGTTTAGTAGCAACTTCTATTCTAGAAACAATGGCACACAGTTCTGTTGTGATCTATGTTGGCATTTCCCTACCTTAAGGAAATCATACATTATTTCACTTTGGGTCTACATTAGACCATGGCCCCTTTACTATGCATTATGTATTTGCTCCACTTTTTTTTTTTTTTTTTTTTTTTTTTTTTTTTTCCCCCTAGAGAGAAGGCCAAGAAGTTGCATGTGACCACATCTCCAGGGTAATACCATGTTTCTGGGAAATTAATCATGTTCAAATATTTGTGTCCTCTGTTATATATTGAGAATGAACTTACAGAAACAAATAATCAGCAAACCCTAGACTGGGAGCTGAACAAAACAGCAGCACCTTGCTCTTAACCTCAGGGATTGCTGATGTAGCAAACAGAAATATATGTTTCATGGAAGAACAAGGATTTTCAAATGTAAAGATTTTACTGCAAATCAGAAATAACAGTCATGAAGAATTTCAATGGTCCCTCAAAGTTTTCTTTGCATTTCTTTCCCATGAAGTAGGCAGCTCAAATAACTTCCCAGTGGCTTAACATGTTTAAGTCACTCCTACTGCATTAAGCTGACATATTTAATTGTCAATGGAAGTCTCTTCTGGCATGCAGTCTAAGTAGGCACTTGTGGGCCCCTCTTACCACAACATTATTATTTTAAATCACAGAACCAGTTGGGAAAAAAGCTTAGAGAGAAGAGATTATGACTGACCAGAATCTACATGAGAGAGAACTAAATCCTGAATTAGTCATATAAAGCTAATTTCTAAGATTCAGTGCTTCCTAAATTTATTATGAGATCAGTATTCACTTACCACAAACTAGAAGAGTCAATCTAAGCAAAATATTAGAGCTCTAGAGGAGGGAAAGTTGGAAAATACAAGCTATTGCAATAATCTTTTCTTCTCGTTCCTGACTGCCCACAAAAGCAGAGGAAGAGTGTCAACTGGAAGCTTGGCTTTTTGTGCTAAATCTGTAAATCTGTTCAATGTGATAATGCAAAGAAAGAAGTGGTCAGGAAGGCAGAATGCTTCCAGCCAGGCAAGTTCTGAGACGTCCATTTTATCATCTGCTACGGAGCTCCTGGTAGCATCTAGTCTTTGTAAGGACTGTGCTTTAGACCTCTTAAAAATAAACCAAAAAACCCTGCAAACACCCAATTAAAATAATCCTCTAAACCAAACAAAAATCCCCCAAACTCAAAAAGCCTCCAAAAGCTCAAAGCAACAAAACAAACTTAGATTGCTTCTATCCAGTCAAATAAGGTAACCTCTTGCAAGTATAAATGTCAGAAGCCATCATGATGATCCACATCCAAATCTAGTATTTCATTTCTTGAGAAGTCAAGGTGACTTCTACAGTAAGAGCTATGGCTTGGCTATTAAGTCACAAAAGCTGTAAGACTGCAATATTCTCTGAGATAGAAGCATTTCTCAACAGTCGCTATCAAAAAGTGGTTCTCTGCTGTGTGTCTTCCTTTGTGAACCTGTCACACAAGAAACTTGCTAGTCTGCAATGACATTAAGAACAACATTTGACTGAGCACATCACCTAAGTGAATCCATTTAACTCCAAATTTAACAGCTCTCTTAAATGCATAAAGACAAATCTAATAAAAGGCTGAATAGAGGTTAATTGAGATTCAGTGAGGGGAGGTTTTAGCAACTCAAATTTGAAAAATGCCTAGAGGAAGATGTTAACTTTTCATTTTGTCTCAGAGGAGCCTAATTTTCATTGTGGCATACAGAAGAGTGTGTTGTCACAAAACACAGCCGTGTGAGCTTATAGGCATAGTACTTTTATTTAAAGCAGAACTATATGTAAACTCAAGTAAAGGAAGTGACACCACAGGAAGTACAGGCACTGCACACCTTTAGATATAGTACCAATTAAAGCCTAGGGAGAAAAGGAAAAAAGTCCAGCAGCAAACTGATCCACTCTGTACTGAGAAACTGGATGGAAAGTCTTTAATCTCCAAATAGCTGTGGCCAAGACTCATCGTGGGATGACAATCCTTAGTAAATGAACAGAAAAATGTTAATCTTGATCTTACTAGAGAAAGCATCAAAAGAGTATCTTAAAATGGCTCACTCTGAAAGTTTGAGCAGAAATAAACTGGCAAAGCATTTAGAAGAACTACTTTTAAAATTATTTGGATATCAAGATCATTGAACCTGAACATTTTCTTTAAAGTAATTAAAAGGGAAATTAATAGCACATTTTAAAAAAGCATTTAAACCTGGGTTGTTGAAATATCATTGAATATTCCTGAAGCATCTGCAGGAAAAGAAACTGCTGAAATCTGATGCAAGCAGTTGTGGTTTTGCTTAGTGAGGGGGGGCCTAAGGTGGCGGCTTCTGTAGGAAACTGCTGGAAGTCGCTCCCCTTTGTTCAGTGGACTCGACCAGGCCTAGGGCGGACCCACTGCTGGCCAAGGCCAAGCCGATTGGGAGCAGAATGTCCCGTGATAGCGCCTCTGTGATAATGTATTTAAGAAGGGGAAAACAGAAAAAAGAAGAGAAGAGAAGATGTGAAAAGGCTGAGTGGGGGCAGAGGCCCAGAGGGGGAGGCGCAGGCCTCCGGGGTCTTGCAGGCCTCACCCTCTGGCCTCTCGCCAGGCGGCCGACTGGGCCCAACTCAGCCCAGTCTGGCTGCAAGAGGTGGAGAGGAGATGAGATGGATGATGCGAAGAGATTCTGAGAGGCGTCTGCCAGGCTGTTGTGAAGAACTTTTCTTGTGAGAGGAACGGCTGCAGACACCAAGGTCAGTGCAGAAGGAGGGGGAGGAGTAATGCAGCTCCTGGCCAAGATTCCCCTGCAGCCTGTGGTGACGACCATGGTGGAGCAGGTTGTCCCCCTGCAGCCCATGGAGGTCCATGGAGGAGCAGAGATCCACCTGCAGCCTGTGGAGGAGCCCACACCGGGGGAGGTGGATGCCTGAATGCGGCTGTTGCCCATGGAGGGCCCACTGGGACAGCCATTCTGGAGGGACTGCACTCCGTGGAAGAGATGACCCACGCGGGAGCAGTTTCACAAAGGACTGTGGCCCGTGGGAGGGACCCCACGATGGAGCAGGGGAGGGATGTGAGGAGTTCTTCCCCCAACGACGAAGCAGAGCATAAAACAACGTGTGATGAACTGACTGTGACCCCCATTCCCTTTTCCCCCGTGCCGCTTGGGGGTTGAAGGTAGTAGAGATAATGTTAAGCTCGGGAAGAGGGAGGTCTGGGGGGAGGTTATCTTGTTTCTCTGTCTTATTATCCTGCTAGTTTTAGTAATAAATGAATAGTTTTCCTGAAGTCGAATCTGTTTTGCCCGTGATGATAACTTTAAGGATTTTCTCCCTGTCCTTATCCAAACCTCACGCCATTTTTTCTTATATTGTCTCTCCCTATTCTCTCGGAGGGTGGGGGGAGCGCAAGAGAGACTGCGTAGTCTGGTCCCAATCGGGGCTGAACTATGACTGTAGTAAAAATCTAAAAGAGATTATTGTGCAAATCTGGCCTTCAGTATAACTTGAAAATCTAGTTGTTGAATTACATGTTTTTCAAATAAATTGAGTGGGTCTCAATAACTGTTATGGAAAACACCTACATACAATCCCAATAATAATTTGAGTATTACCTCAGCACTGGTTTCAGGAGACCAAAAGAAACGTAGCTATTGAAACAGATTTCACCAACACCTTGAACGTAAACTTTTGCCACTGACTCCATCTCAGGAACGTTTCAAAGCCTTTTTTTGACTGTCTGATTGACTATATTGTCATTCATTAGCTTCATGCACTCAACAACATCTCAAAAGCTGATGTTGAAAAGTAAAATTCTGGGTACAATCTTGCTTTACTTTTCTGTTTATTCATCCTTCTTTGCTAGAAACGGTGCAAGTGTTTTTTGGTGATTGTATTAAGTAGATAGTTGTATGAACAGCAGAGCAAAAGGATGGACACAAAATGTTTCCAATTGTGTCCAGGAAGCAGCATTAATTAATCTTGCTATTTGTACCTTGGCATCCTCTGCTTAACATATGCCAGCTTAAAGAAATGCTTGCCAAATCTATATCCCATTTTACCCACTGCTTCAAAGTTGCTTAACATGTAGCAGGCCTTCTTCAATAAGCAGAAGTGTCAAATTCCTAAAAATTTAAATTTTTAAAAGACTATCAAAACCAAATCCATTGATTTAAAACAGACAGCATATTAAAATATCTAAATGCTATTTAGATTATTTCTTGCTAGCTAGTAGAAAGGAAAAATGAGAATAGTTTAACAAGCTGCATTCAATTATTCTTCCCCTGACCATGAAACTCAAAACATCACTTTTTATCAGTTACCTACAATGCAAAAAAGATTCAAATATTTCTTTAAAAAAATACATACAAGATCTTCTAATTATTTTCAATTTGAGACAATCTGATTTTGACAAGTCTGCCCCTCAGTAACAGGTACAGTCCCTGCCCTACCTTCTCATTGCATTGTCTAAATGGGAAAAAAGAATTTGATTGACAGAATAGTGACCAAAGAACAACTTCACAGCAGCCTTCCCTTTCAGCACATTCCCGAATAAAAGAAAGCATGCATATTCTCTCATACATACATATATACACATACATGTAGGGCTTGCTTTCATACTCTAGAAGGCTGGTAAGATCCCCTCCTTCAAACCAGATTATGCTGATAACTTTCAATTTCACAGTACTATCTACAGGGCTGAACTCCATTTCAGGGTACCTGCTCTGGGCAATCCTTCTTGCTTTCAAGACCAAATAAATAATGCTAAACTTGTATCTACAGCCAGGTTTTGTGTTCTGCCTTTTTCATTTTAATTGCTACATTTGTATATAAACAGTCTATGCCAACCTTAATTCTCTGTATTTTTTTTTCTTCAGTTCACAGTACGTGCTCTGTGCAGAGAACTTTAGCACTGCAGGTGGGAAGGTAGCACACACTGAGTTATTCAGAGCACAGACAGATGCATAGGCCTCATTATTATTGCTCTAATCTGGTATATTTGTTTTAATGACTATGACATTCAGGAAGATATGGGAAACAGTTTGGTTGGTTCACAGCCTCTAACTGCACATCAATATTCTGGTGGCTGGGAGACCTTGGTCTAACTTCCAACACTTTGTTCACCTCCTTTGGGTCATTATAATACATACACTGAATCAAAGACACAAAAGCCCTAGAGTCATAACCACACTCTGCTTTTTCTTCTTGTTGTGTCCATGACCCTAACAGCAGTGAGAATAACCTCCGGTACAAACATCTCTCATGTGTATTCCATGTGCTTAAAATAGCCTCTTGACCAGTCAATAAATCATACTTGACAGAGAAGAAATAAAACGTAGAGGAAACTTATAGACGTATCACACCTTACTCTTTAGAGGCAGTTCCACACAGGGCAATTAATATGTAAAAACCAGAGTGGCTGAGCCAAGCAAAAGGTCCGATGTCCTTGGAAAGAAGATGATGATGAAAGAGGATGAAAAGAAAAAAAGGAAGCCAGGTGAAAGACATCAAAATGTCACTGAAAAGCAGAATGCAATGTGTAGAAGTATAATCCTGATGGCAGGCACAATGCATCCCAGTACAGAAGGTAGGGGGTAATCCTGGCACTACACTGTGAGACCTGCTGTGGTGCATTTCAGCACAGCAAAAATAGGTTTGCTTAAAGATATAACCTGCAAGGAAAATAAAAAAAAGTTTAAGAACACTGTAGTGGCCTTGAGCTGTTGTGGTCCCATAAGCTAAGTTAACACAACAATACAACCTCACATCCTGTCCTTGGATGAGGGAGACTATTGTATCCTCCCTGTAAATAAAGGAGCGAAACAATTGAGATCTTACAATAGACGAAGTTGTAAATGAATGCCTTAATTGCATCGCAGAATAAATATCATCATGTCAGGAGTCAGTGGAGAGTCTCCTGAGCCTTATGAGACCTTAATATGATCTGTCTAGAGAACAACATTTATTGTTTGTTAACAGTTTCTCTGAAAAAGCTGTTGCAAACAGGCCGTTTTTAGCGTCTTTATAGCTTGGTAACCCAACTACCTGCTGACCTGTAAAGTCTTGAGATCATCTACAACTTGGACGGGCACTGGATAATGGCACTGGAAGAAAGGTAGTATTTCCTAGGAGGTAAGTTATAAGACGGTACTCCTGTTAAATGAGATAAAACAAACAGAAAAGTCCTACGCTACTAAAAAAAAAGATATTAAAAGCTCATCAGAAGAATTATGGGATGAATTAAAACAGGCCAAAGGAGCACAAACTGTCTTCTCAGAAAGTACTAGAACAAGACTTTGAGACTTTTCAGAAAACTGAATGAAGATTAAACTCAGTCAACTGGAAAAAACAAACAAACAAACATCTCTCGTGTATAAACAGCTAGAAACAAGCAAAACTGAATTTGTAATCCAGGTATGATATTGATTTTTTTTTTTAATCTAAACTGATTTTACAAGAAATCGAAGGTATCTTCCACTCCAAATTGGGTGACAATCCAATAAACAGATATGCATGTGGCATTTATAGTGCCATGTATATTTACAATACAGCAAGATAAAAAAATATTTCAGTACAGGTAAAACAATAGTTACAACACAATACACACAAATTAAGTATAAAAATAAATCCAAATTCAAGAAGATGTATCACTGTCAACCTAGATAGAAAAAAAACTCCCAAAATTATGAAAAACACATACACATTTTATTTTAGACACTTCCATACAGTTATTTTTCTGTATTTATTTTTACATTTATTTATATGCCTACTAGCATACTGGTTGCCCTAGTATGCTGTCTTCTATATTGTGGTACACGTTCCCACATTCAGTTTACCTGAACAGCTGTAGTTAGGATACTTCATTTTCCTTTAATATAAAGGCTAAAAAAAAACAAAACCACCAAACCTTTAATCTAAAGACAATACATTACTAAACTCTTCAAAACATAAACATTAAACAAACCTTTATTTTTGCAGACTAGCAAGTGGGGATTTTTCTACTATGATTATCTCTTATGCCCTTCTACGCTGTAAGTCCAAGCAGTATCCTAATAACTACTTCCTCGTGGAAAACCCTGACTAATGCTATAGAATACACTGTATCCTCTGCAGAATGTTTAAGTTATTCTCTAGACCTCACAATGGGGGAGTCTGTCTTGATTTGGTTCTACAGACGCTGTAGTGCAGTCATCCCGAAGACCTAGTTTTGTTGGGTTTTTTTTTTTGCTTTGGTGGGATTCTTCTTGGGTCCTTGGAGATTTTGCGGGGAGGGGAAAGTTGTTTCGTTTTGGTTTTTTACTTACATCAGGATTTCTCCATAAGCCTGCTGACACGCAAGCCAATATAAAGCAATTAAGATTGGAATTACATTTTAAGTACAGTAATTTGTGATAAGGTGATGTTTCTTTCCTGACAAACAGGTACACCTATTTGTGTCCAGATGCACAGCACTTGCCATCAACTAGGTAACTCCATGTTGCTCTCAGTGCATAGCTTGCAAACATATCTGGGATATGAGGAAGTCCAACACAAGCAAATGAGAAGAGTTCCTCCCTTTTCTGCTGTACTTGATATTCAGGAGCAGTAGGCAGACTCCTGTACCTTATTAGAGAAGAAGGTAACTACAATAAGACCTTGGATGTGAATTATGAATCTCTCCCTTAGCTTATTAGAGTGATATCTGTTCTTGTTTCACATCTGATGCCATTGTGTTGCTATCTGTCAGGAGGGTTTCTGAGCAGTGGAGTAGACTTGTTTATCACTCTGTATGAGCACTGGCCATTAGTCAAAGTCAACTAACATATCCACCCAAAGAAAGCCCAGTCTCCTTAATGGATCAAATAACATACTTGATAGATAGTTTACAAGCAGCAGAGGACACAATTTTAGGCACTGTACTGAACATTATCTAGACTGCTGCAGTAATATTTTTATGCCAAGTCCTTTATTAAAGAGTATTTCCATGCTCTTACATTAAGGAAACATTTTCCTACTTACTACTGTCACAACTCAGCCAGATCAGCAACTAAGAGTTAAGTACAATCCCAGCAATAAGCGCTGGCTACACAGAATGGCTATTCCCCAGCCTTCCCTATATAGGTATGATTTATCTCCTGTCCATCTGCTCCTGCACCAGTTCAGAACCACATTACGGTGATCCCTTTGATTTTTTATTAAAGGATGTTTGCTGTTTTAGAGACGACCTTCCCCAATACACGCTCCAACAGCAACAGTCACGAGCAATTTTCTTTGACAGAACATGTTATTAGCTGCTAAATCCTACTTGAAGGAATACCTGCCCTACTCTCTAATTCTAATGCGACACATTTCCTCTTCAGCATTCAAGTCTCCTACATGCATTCTCCCAACTAACACCATATTTTACACTTTGCTTAAAAAAACAGGGCACATGACATGCAAGTTCCCTGCAGAGCTGCATCCGCCAGGTGTTCCAAGGCCACTGGAAGGAGAGGTGGCAGCCCAGCCATTTTAACCTACATTCCTTCATTGCTCCACAGCGTCCGGGCAATGGGAACAGTCTGCCATGGCGACTGCTGCTTTCCACGCGCCGTAAGAGCTCACTTCCCTCCCGAGGTCCTAGACAAGATGATTATACCCAATATTTCACAGAATAATAGAAAGATAGAGATATGGAGATAACTCAAGGACTCCTGAGACAGGATCATAAGAAAAATAAACCCCTTCCTTAGCTATAGGTACAAATGAGCCCTTTCATACAAGGAAGACGAGCAATACAGAGACTATATATCAACCAGATGGGTAGGGAACAAGGAGAACTCGGGGAGAGAAGGACACATGATGTCAAATAGCATTGCCACTCTGAAGTTCCTTCTCCTTTCTGACTATTTTTAAATACATGTTTTTATTAGCTAGTAAGGTCATGATACAGCTCACCTAAAACTTGTACAACTTGCAAACAAGGACATAGTGCCTGCTGCCTCACATAACTGAAGGTTAATTTGGACTGAGGTGAAGGAATGTGACACTGCTAATAGAGTTTTGTTGTTCTTTTTTTAATTTTATTCTTAAGTGCACACACACAAAAAAAACCACAAGCGTCAAAATTACAGTTATGGCACTGCTAGGATGAGGGATTTTATACAGAATGTCATTATAACTTTTTTTCTTAAAACAAGTAGCTTAGGAGTGCTGAAAC